>PVHX01012057.1:0-13150 GCA_004024805.1 Geosciurus inauris | reverse complement strand
ACTAATTATTAAGCAACATATTTTCAAATGTATGATAACTCACTTTGATCAGGCAGTCCCTAAACAATCCTAGGAATGGATGACTTGACAAAAATGTAATGTGTGTACTTGTTTGTTTCTCTTCCTTCACTAAAACCCAGTTGTCCACTGGTTTCACGGATGTGTCTTACACCAAAGTTCATAAGTATATATAATATAACTAACTGATGGCTGGCAGAGCACAGTGGCACACACCTGTAATCCCAGAGAGGCAGAAGGATGGCAAATTTGATGCCAGCCTCAGCAAGCCTGTCTCAAAAAAATAAATTAAAAAAATTAAAATTAAAAATAAAAACGGCTGGGGAATGTATCTAAGTGGTAGAGTGCCTGCCTAGCATGTGAAAGGCCCTAGTTTCAATCCCTAGTACCTGGAAAACCAACCAACCAAAAATTTGGTGGCTATTTCCATTAGCTATTACCACATAAGACATCTGAAATGATGAACTATTTCTAGCCTTTTATTTTCAAGTTAATAGATTTTTCTTTTTCTTTCTTTCTTCCTTTTTTTTGAGGGGGGGTACTGGGGATTGAACTCAGGGGCACTCAACCACTGAGCCACATCCCCAGCCCTATTTTGTGTTTTATATAGAGACAAGGTCTCACTGAACTGCTTAGCACCTCGCGGTTGCTCAGGCTGGCTTTGAACTTGGCGATTCTCCTGTCTCAGCCTCCCAAAGTGCTGGGATTACAGGCATACGCCACCATGCCCAGCCTCAAGTTAATAGATTTTTCTAATGCTTTTGTATATTATTTACAGTAGAATAATAAAGTATAATGGGATCATTAATACAAAGATGAATCTAAGATAAAACATGACTGTGAAAAATAACCACCTGAACACATATCCTGCCTAATTAATCAGGATACTAAAAATATTCCTTGATATGAAAGGTAAAATGTAAGAAATTTAATAAATGAAAAAACTAAGTATACACCATTTAGTGAGAATTTAGAACCAAAGTGGAAGATCTTCTTTGCCAGTGTACAGCTACACCTAATGTTGTACATTACCCTTCATCTCCCCACCCTCACTATCAATTTTGGTTTTGCAGAGAATACAGAAGCAATCTACAGAGTTTTCATCTCTACCTTTACCTATCTATCTATATCCATTCCTGTACAACTTACCTCTCCTCCCAATACCATGGCAGCACTATATGTGCTCCAAGAGAAAAAACTAACCCCTCTGTTTGCCAGGTATGATGCCACATACCTGTAATCTCAGTGGCTTGGGAGGCTGAGGCAGGAGGATCACAAGTTGGAGGCCAGTCTCAGCAACTTAATGAAACCCTGTCACAAAACAAAATATAAAAAGGGCCAGGGATGGGGCTGGGGTCGTGGCTCAGTGGTAGAGCGCTTGCCTTGCACGCGTGAGGCACTGGGTTCGATCCTCAGCACCACATACAAAATACATACATAAATAAAATAAAGGTTGTTTAAAAAAAAAAAAGGGCCAGGGATGTGGCTCAGTGGTTAAGCGCACCTAGGTTCAATCCCCAGTACCCTCCCCACCAAAAAAACCAAGTAAATAAATTACCCCTCTGTGCATGTGGGTCTTCTCTCTGTCCTACTAAGAGACATTGTTTCAGATTCTCCCCATCTCTTATCTGTATCATAATATTTTACCTATCATATAATTTTCATCAGCAAAAAATTAATGCAATTTCTCTCAAGAAAAAAATAAAACAAAACCATCTCTTGACTACACATCCTTTTCCATCTACTACCTCATTTGTTTGTTTTTTCCCTTTGCAATACTGAAGATGGAACCCAGGGCCTTGTGCATGCCAGGCAAACACTGTACAACTAGCAACCCCTTCTCCCTGAAACTTCATTAAATTTTATTTTGAGAAAGGCCAAGCCTGACCTTTAACTTGCAATCCTCCTGCCTCAGCCTCCTGAGTAGCTAGGATTATGTGCCACCTCGCCCAGCTCTGCTACTTGTTATAGCAGATTCTTCAATAAAGTTGACTATTACAGGTTGAGTGTACTTAATCAAAAAATCCAAAATCTAAATCAAAAAATCCGAAATGCTCCAAAATCCAAAATTTTTTTGAGCACCAATATAACGTCACAGTGGCAGAAAAAAAATTCTACACATGACATGTGACAGGTTGAAGTCAAAATGCAGGTGCACTATTCCACTGGGCTTCCTTTCATTCATTTATTTAATTATTTTTTATTGTACTGTGGTATCTTTATACATGCACAGTGTGATTTTATCAATATCACTTTGTATTTTCTCCTCTGTCCTGTTCCTATTTCCTTCTTCTATTCCACTGATCTTCCCTAGATCTTTATGACATCTGATCCACGCCACCCCCTCCCCCAAAGAAAAACCACTTCTTGTCCCAAGTATTTCAGATAAGGGATACTCAGCCTGTATTACTGATTTGT
This sequence comes from Geosciurus inauris, assembly GCA_004024805.1. Lineage (NCBI taxonomy): Eukaryota > Metazoa > Chordata > Mammalia > Rodentia > Sciuridae > Geosciurus > Geosciurus inauris. Next base: position 10,714 of record PVHX01012057.1, on the reverse strand, counting down.
ATTATTCTTTTCCCATTCTCTCCTAAATCCACCTCAAACAGAATTATACCCCCTTTCAAGGTTACCCATTACTTTCTTGTTGCTAAATCCAATGGTCTACTCTTAAGTCTTCATGTCCCTTGACCCACTGACCCATCAGCAGCACTTGCCACAGTGACATTAGCTCTGTTTTGAAAGAATCTTCTAAAACACACACTCTCTGGTCCTCCTGATCTCTTGCTTACTACTCTTTCCTTATTTCCTCAATCTCTGCACTGCGGGGCTTGGTCTTCAAATCATCTTGTCTCCTATACCTACAGTCACTCCCTTCGTGCGTTTTGTCAAGGCTGTGGTTTAAGATACCACTGATAGGGGCTGTAGCTCAGTGGTAGAGCGCTTGCCTAGCATGCGTGAGGCACTGGGTTCGGTTCTCAGCACCACATATAAATAATAAATGAATAAAATAAAAGATCCATCAACAACTAAAAAATATTTTAAAATAAATAAATAAATAAAATAAAATAAAATAAAATAAAATAGCACTGATAGGGGCTGGGGCTCAGTGGTAGAGCGCTTGCCTCGCATGTGTGAGACACTGGGTTTGATCCTCAGCACCACATAAAAATAAGTAAAGATATTGTGTCCATCTACAACAACAAAAAAAAATCTTAAAAAAAAATACCACTGATAGGCTGAGAACTTCCAAACATTTATATGTCCAGTCTAGACTGTTCCCCTGAATGCCAGCTTCTGTGTCCAGTTGATCTCTGCATGGCAAATCTCTTCCTTCCATACTCTTTTTCCATCTTAGAAAATGGTAGCTCTGTCCTTCCAGTTTTGATGATCAAAGTTCAAAGCCATCCGACCAGACTCACATCTCATGCTCAAAGATCAACAGATCTCACCTTCAAATATAACCCATCTGGAATCACCTCACACCATCTCTATAGCCACCACCCTAAATCTAAGCCAACTTCAGCTCCTGATTTGAAGTAAAAGCTCCCTAAGTGGTCTTCCTGCTCCCACCCTTGCCCTCTTTCCCACCCAGCTGATTTTCAACACAGAAGCAAGGGAAATCCTTTATAACTTCAACTCAGATTATGTCCCTTCTCTGCTAAAAACCTTTCAATGGCTCCCCAACTCATTCCAGGTTCAAGTTTTCATATTTTAAGGTCAAAGTCCTTACAGAGACTTCTAACAAATATCTTATAAAGCCTCTACTCTAGGGTTTGCACACAAAGTACTAGGTTAATAACCATGTCCTTCCTCTCACCAGGGCTCCCCACCAGGCTGCAGTTAAGACTCCGAGCAGCTGGGCGCAGTGGCACATGCCTGTAATCCCAGCACTTTGGGAGGCTGAGACAGGAGAATCGCGAGTTCAAAGCCAGCCTCAGCCAACAGCGAGGTGCTAAGCAACTCAGTGAGACTCTGTCTCTACATAAAACACAAAATAGGGCTGGGGATGTGTCTCAGTGGTTGAGTACCTCTGGGTTCCATCCCCAGTACCAAAAAAAAAAGAAAAGAAAAGAAAAAGACTCAGAGCAGTAGTTCTGGGGGTGGGGGAGACTCTAAATGCTAAAAGCACTTTCATAAAAATACTAAGCTGTTATTTGTCTTTTCTGCTCTTATTTTCTCCTGTGTGCAGTGCAGTGTTCCAGAGGCTACCTGACAGCTGATGATACCACTGACTTGCTAATGCACTGTATGTTTGTATATTTTTGTGTTTTCTAAAAATGAAGCAGGAAAATTCAGCTATTTTCAATAAACCCAGACATGAAAAATGTTTTTTGTTTTTTTTTTTAAAAAAAGCAAAATACCCAAGCACAGTGGTCCATGCCTATAATCCCACCAATTGGGGAGGCTGCGCCAGGAGGATCCCAAGGTCAAGGCCAGCCTGAGCAACTTAGTGAGACCAGCTCAAAATAAAAAAGAATAAAAGATGGGTTGCAGCTCAGTGGTAAAGTGCCCCTTGGTAGAGTACCCCTGGATTAAATCCCTAATACTACAAAATAAATCAATGAATCAATCTTCTCCCTAAAAATTTGTTTTGGTTTGCAAAAATATTTTTCAGAAAGTTACCTTACTAATGGTAACATATAATGGACTTATTGTTGCTGCTTTTTGATTTTGCTTTTTTGTTTGTTTGTTTGTTTTTGATACTAGGGATGAACACTCAGGAGTGCTTTACCACTGAGCTACTATCCCAGTCCTTTTGATTTATTTTGAGACTGGATCTCATACTAAGTTGCTGAGCCTCTCCCTTTCCTCTTAACTTCTTTCCCCTCTCTCTGTTTTTGGTGGTACCAGGGACAGAACCCAAGGGTGCCCAGCCCTTTTTTTATTATTTTTTTGAGACAGTCCTGCTAAGTTGTCCAGACTGGCTTCAAATTTGCTATTCTCCTGACTCAGCCTCCCAAGGAGCTAGTATTACAGACATGGACCGCAGCACTGATTCTGGTCTCGAACTCTTTATACCTTTGCATTCCCACATCTCTTCTTCTGCCTGTCACCTCAAGGCCTCAAGTATCACTTCATGTTCAAGCCAAAAGAGGTAGAAGTAGTGCCAGTCACATCTGTTCTTCAGCAAACTCCTGCTTCTGGGTCACACAGCACCCCTAATTGCAAAGAAAAAACTGTGGAAAGGGTAGTAAGGATGGGTGTGGGGTCAGCCAAGCAACAATGTCTGTCACAAACTAAGTGGACCTGAATGGGGGACGCTGATGTCCAACTTGATTTCCTAGGCAAGAATTGGTAAGTTGATTAGATAATAATTTTAGATTGAACTGATCATCGAGTCAGTGATATCCAGCACTAATGGGTAAATTCTCACATATTTTCTCTGGCTAAACCAAAAATACAATTCTTTAAAATTGCTGTTCTGTTGACAAACACTAACGAAGAAAAGATGTATTAAAAATGTTTATTACCACTTTGTTGTGTCTTTGAAGAGCAATTTTATGACTACTGCCAAATGCTTTGAAGACAGTAAGTCTGGTACCCAGTAGAGAAGATGCAACAAGGCAAAGAAAATGTAACTGCTACTAAACGTGTTACTGGTTTCTCACTACAAATAAATCTATACTGTCATTTCTCATCATCAGAGATGACCCTAAACATAACAAATCCCACTGACACACATAATCATGTCTGGCATTCTTTTCTATCCTATCAATCAGTTTATGTGGTTCCCTGATTAAATGAATAGAGTATCACATTTCCTTCTTATTCTTATTTGTTTTTGATTTGTTTTGTTTTGTTTCCAGTACTGAGATTTGAATCCAGAGGAAATCTACCACTAAAGCTACACCTCAGTCTTTATTTCGAGATAGAGTCTTGTTTAATTTCCCAGGCTGGCCTTGAACTTGAGATCCTCCAGCCTCAGCCTCCCTTGTTGCTGGGATTTCAGGCGTGTGCCACCACACCTGGCATGCTTAGTTTCTATTAGTAAACACTGGTGAAGAGAGTGGCAATTCCTTAAGGACAGCAATTCCTTAAGATGGTTGGTAAGTGGCACATATTTTAAAAAATGTGTACTTTGTGAGATGGGAGAGAAATAAAACAACTATTACTGGGGTCACTAATACTATCCTCTTTTATGATTTGACAATGTCATCTACAACATGAAAGGAACATTTAGTAAATTCATCTATATAGTGGACATGTAGCCATTAATAACATGTACAGAGCCAGGCACGGTGGTGCACGCCTGTAATCCCAGCACTTAGGGAGGCTGAGACAGGAGAACTACGAGTTCAAAGCCAGCCTCAGTAAGGGCAATGTGCTAAACAACTCAGTGAGACCCTGTCTCTACATAAAATACAAAATAGGGCTGGGGATGTGGCTCAGTGGTTGAGTACTCTAAGTTCAATCCCCAGTACCAAAAAAAAGTACAGAGTTGGGGATGCATCTCAGTGGTAGAACACTAGACTAGCATATATAAGCACATGAGTTTGACCTCCAGCACTGCAAAAAATAAAGCTTTAAAAAAAAGGTTAATTTTTTAAAATATGTACAAAAGTCATACTAGAAAAAAATGCTTACATGAGCTGAGATCATAAAATTAAAAATAAATCAATCACAATGTTGTAAAACTAAGCACATTACTAATTAAAGAAAATAATAACTTTCATATGCTTTGGAGGAAATTATTTAGAGGTTGAATGGTATTTATCCTCACAAACAATTGTGGGCCTCCTGTGCATACAGCACCACACAGTGCCACAAAGGATAAACTATGAGCAGAAGACATTTTAAAACTCTGGTTGCCGGGCATGGTGGCACAGGTCTATAATACCAGCTACTTGAGGGGCTAAGGCAGGAGGATCTCAAGTTCAAGGCCAGCCTGGGCAACTCAGCAAGATCCTGTCTTAAAATAAAAATAAAAAGGGCTGGAGACATAGCTCAGTGGGAGTGCCTCTGGGTTAACTCCCTAGTACCCCCCACACACAAACAAAATAAATAAAAATAAAAGTAAAAAATAGAAAAGTAACTCAAGAACTCTAGTAATTTAAACCTATTGAACTCAAAAGAGAGGATACTTTCCAAAGTTGCTATATAGTGAGTGTAAATCATCCTCACAATGAAAGACCACTAAAATGGTCAAAAGTATTACTTTGCATACAAAATTTGCCAAAAAATCCATCCTTCTGATAAATTCAGCTTCTTCCCACAATACACAAGCACTGGTGCCAGGACTCGTGATCTCTGCAGCAAACAGTAACAACAGAGCAGCAGATGCTGCTGGAGTTGGTAGAGATTACATTTCTATAATTGTAGTAGACCCTCTCATTCTATCAGTTTTCTAGTTTTAAATATATTTTTTAGTTGTAGATGGACACAACACCTTTATTTTATTTACTGATTTCTATGTGGTGCTGGGGATGAAACCCAGTGTCTCAAATGTACTAGGCAAGCACTCTGCCACTGAAGCCACAACCCCAGCCCTGTTTTCTGGTGTGTTTTTTTTAAATGCTGGTGCTATGAATCAGTCCTAGAAATATATTTTTATTCAAAATTTTTCCATTCTACTTGTTTAACTCCCTTTTGTGGATTTGTCAGATGAAATTCATGTCCTATCTTTGTGCAGATTATTTAACCAGAAATATCACAGTAGACAGATTTGAACATCCTTTTGGTTTCAGTTGCCTTCTTTCACTGAGGTAGCTGGATAAATCATGCCTATAACTACACTTCCAGACTTAGAAATTTAAAGATCTATAACCTCAGGTCTTACCTCCTTCCATAAAGCCCATTCAAAGTAAACTCACATAGCTCCATTAAATCTTTCCTTTCTTTCCTGTTTTTTTTGGTACTGGGGATTGAATTTAGGGGCACTCGACCACTGAGCCACATCCCCAGCCCTATTTTGTGTTTTATGTAGAGACAGGGTTTCCCTGAGTTGCTTAGCACCTCGCCATTGCTGAGGCTGGCTTTGAACTCGCAATTCTCCTGTCTCAGCCTCCCTAAGTGCTGGGATTACTCCTTCCTGTATTTTTGAATCACATACCACACTGAAGTCTATCTTTGTGCTGTGTGAAGCTCTTATACATTTTATGTGTGTATATGTGTGTTTGAAATTGGGAGTTGAACCCTGAGGCATTCTAACACTGAGCTATACCCCCAGCCCTTTCAAGGTTTTATTCTGAGACACAGTCTCCTTAAGTTGCTTCGGGCCTCGCTAAGTTGCTGAGACTGGCCTTGAACTTGGGATCCTCCTGCCTCAGCCTCCCAAGTCACTGGGATTATAGGTGTGTGCCACCACACTTGGCTTATGAAGCCACTATAATCAAGACATGTACACACATTTCCCCCACCCAGGGCCTCATTCATGCTGGGCAAGTGCTCTACCAATAAGCTATACCCCCAGTCCCAGGATCTTTTTTTGTTGTTATTGTTTTTCTCTTCTTAATGCCTATAATTCTACAGTGGAGTAGCAGCAAACTTCTTATCCTCTGACAATCAGATCTTCTCCTTTCCCACTGTTTCTTATTTCTCAATGTAGCATGTGTTACTGCTCCATTCCTAAATCATTCTGGACAGGTTTCTTTACAGTCCCTATTATCCTCTATATCATAATTTTTTAAACCTTTTTTTAGTTATAGATGGACACAATACCTTTATTTTATTTATTTTTATACAGTGCTGAGAATCGAACCCGGTGCCTCACACATGCTAGGCAAGTGCTCTGCCACTGAGCTACAACCTCAGCCCTCATAATTATTTGCTAACCAGTGTGATTCCTTTGGTGTCTCCATAACATCACCTAACACCTTCTGAGCATTTACTATATACCGCAGAAGCACTTTATTTCTCTTTCCTCATTCAAGTCAATAGCAAGTTCATGAATTAGGTACTACTTATTCCCATTCTACATATAAAGCAACCGATTTTCAGTTTTCTGATTCCTCTGACCTTATCTAATGCTCTTGAATCAGTCTTCATCTGATCTTAAAACATCTCTACTGTTCTCTAGCTCCTATATGCAAAGGAGTAAAGAAATATACAGAACTTCAACACTGAAAAGTCCTTCTCTTCTTTTTTTAAAAAAATATTTGTCAATTGCCAATGGACCTTTATTTTATTTATTTATACACAGTGCTAAAAATTGAACCCAGTGCCTCACACATGCTAGGCAAGCGCTCTACCACTGAGCCACAACCCCAGCCTCGCTTCTCCTCTTTTAAGCCTAGATTATAAACTCCAAAACAGAGTTCTGAAACTGTCTCTACTGCTCTAGTGTATCCTCTGTGCTGCCCACACAGTTCTCCATGCCCAACAGGCCCACAACTGTGGGAGGATGAATACCACTCAACCTCCACATTCACCCCTTATAGAACCATCACTTTGATTGTAACTATACCGCGGCAACTCTGCCCAACTCTTTCTTGCCTCTTAAACTCCTATCATCAGACCACTTCCAGTAAATACATTTAACTTCTCCCCAGAATGCGGTCATCCTGAAGAGATTTTTCTCAAATCCACATCAATATTAATCTGGGTTCTAGGTTTTTTTCTTTCACGTGCCCCCCAATCACAGAAAAAAATGAGCTTCCTTCCCAAAGCCTGACTTAGCCACCTCAAGTTCACATGTCATCTTACCATTCTATTGGAACCACTTTCCAAAGTCATCACTAACATCACTGCTGCATCCCATCTTCATCACATGTGACTGCTCCAGGTTTGACACTATTGCCCAGTATAGCTTTACAAAATGTTCTTTTCCCTCAGCTTTCACAATCCCGCCTCCCTGAGCACTCCGATGTTGCACTGGGTCCCTGTCCTCTACTTTTCTCCCTGCACACTTTCTCTAGTGCTGACTTTCCACCCCCTCCCTAAGGTCCCTGATGCTCAACTCTGGCTGCTGTCTGACTTTTCACTACACCTCTAGCCCCATGTCTCCAATACTGTCAGTTCAATTCATATCATTACTTCAAACTGGACATGAAAAAATTGAAGTCCCATCTTCTCTCCAAAACCAGCCTCTCTTCTAAATTTCCATTTTTCCTATTACCCAGGACCAAATTTATAAGTCATTATCAACCACAGGCTTATTTCATCTTTAACATACCATCTGTCACCCAATCTGTCTGCTCCTTTGACTGCACTTAAGTCACTCCTTCACTCCCTCTGGGAGAAGCCTGTTGAGTTAATCCTGCATGCCTCCTCCGCATAAACCTTTACACAACAACCCTGTGAAGAATAGCTGTGGTCCCCAGTGGGAGGTCAACCCAAACTCCTCATTCTCTTAAACCAAGGCTCTACACCCCCAAACTCCCTCCTGCCAACACCCGCTATTCTACTGCCCTGCCACACCACCAGCGCCAATCCATACTCAGGTGCTCTGGGTCTCTGGTACGCACAAACTCACTCCACCCTCACTCATGCTGCGTTCCCTCCTCCTCCTAACTGTAAATTCTATCCATTTCTTAAAGCTCAAGATTGACCACTTAAGTATTTTGCTTCCAAAATGAAGTACCTCCAAACACAGCCTCTTCTCCATTTTCTTTATTGTTCCATATACTCTTTTTTTTTTTTTTGGTACTGGGGATTGAACTCAGGGGCACTCGACCACTGAGCCACATTCCCAGCCCTATTTTGTGTTTTATGTAGAGACAGGGTCTCACTGAGTTGCTTAGTGCCTCGCCATTGCTGAGGCTGGCTTTGAACTCGTGATTCTCCTGTCTCAGCCTCCTAAGTGCTGGGATTATAGGCTTGCGCCACCACGCCCAGCTGCCGGCTCCGTATACTTTTTAAGTCTTGCCTCTTTTAATTTTTCTATCTGGCCCCACACAAGACACTTGTTCAACTGAACTGAAATGGCTGAAGGTCATTTAATTAATCAATTTAGAAAAGCATTCTTCCTGGAGAACAGGGAACATATCCAGAGTTTTAAAATTATCACTGCACCTAGACAGATAAAGGACTCAATTCTTAGCCAAGTACTTGCCAAGTACATATATGTATTTTTAAAACATCCTACAGTTGTATTAACCCAGATTGTTAAAATTAATTTCTAAAATCTGGTCCTTGACACCCACAAGATTTAAAACATTAAAAACTCACACATTCTTGAATAGTTTTTAGAACAGTTTTTAAAACTAAGTATCAAAGGTGGGGAAGGCATGACTATGCTGGTAAGTATTTCATATAAAGATCAAGAGTTCAAGCTACTGTCAGGTACATTTGCTCTAATTTCTGGATTACTTTTTGGACATTTAAAATCAATTTTATGACCTTTAGCATGAACACATTTTTACTTCAAAATATTTAAAAATTTAAAGCCTGCCTCAGAATAAAATGAAATGAAATAAAATAAAATGAAAAAGCTCTCTCCCAAAAATATAAATTAAAATTTTCTGAGTCAATACATAAATATTTCTTGAGCTATAATGGGACTACTCAGGACATTAGCTTAAAAACTACCCAGGTATGCAGTACAGTTCTTGGTTGCAAGCAACAGAAACCCAGCCTGGTTGTCTGAAGCCAAAGGAATTTACTGGAAGAAAATCAAAGGCTCAGAAAACAGGAGTAGCAGGGACCATCAGCCAGGACTGAAAGTTTCGTGTCACACCGCAGGCACTCCAGGGCTGGCAGCAGAAGCCACAGCCTGGGTCTTCAGCACACACATCTGGTCAGCACACAGCCAATGCCCTCGCTGAACTCCACACAGCCTCTTCAGGACCCAGATGACAAGCACTGTAAAGCCAATAACTGAAGCCTCAGTACTGCATTCGCATAGGCACACCGGAGAAGGGACGCAGCATATTGGCCCATCCAATTTATGTGCTGAAAGGTGGACCCTTCCGCCCTTTCAAGATGGGCTTTCTCCAAAAATGAGACAAGAGTACTCTGAAGCCAGGTGCAGTGGCACAAGCCTGTAATCCCAGCACTTTGGGAGGCTGAGACAGGAGAATTGCGAGTTCAAAGCCAGCCTCAGCAATGGTGAGGTGCCAGGCAACTCAGTGAGACCCTGTCTCTACACAAAACACAAAACAGGCCTGGGGATGTGGCTCAGTGGTCCAGTACCCCTGAGTTCAATCCCTGGTGCCAAAAAAAAAGTACTCTGAGGAAGGAGATGTTGGCCAGAGATTCTAGAAATAATAAACATCCCTGTTCCCACAGACACAAACACTTCCAAAATTATTCACAGAACAATGCTTTCTGAATTTATGCCAGAAAAAAACCATATACATACTACACACTGCATCACAGCTACCTGACCAAAAGGTCAGAAACTAAAGAGGTGGTGCTGCATAAGCTATTACCCCTACTGACCTTGACCTCTTCTGCACAATCTGGCCACAGCACACCCTTCTCCAAGTCCCTTGATCAAGCCTTCTGCCAAGTCCTTCTCATTCACACACTTAATCAAATTCAACAAGATTCTCTCTTCCTTTTCTTCCACAGCACTGTATTTATAGTTTAAAAAAGAAAAAAAAAAAGTATGGTATCATTCCCCTGTAATTCCAACCACTAGGGAGGCTGAGGCAGGAAGACTAGAAGTTCAAGGCCAGGGCTAGGGTTGTAGTTCAATGGTAGAGTGCTTACCTAGCACGTGTGAGGCACTGGGTTCGATTCTCAGCACCACATAAAAATAAAGATTTTGTGTCCATCTACAACTGAAAAAATATTTTAAAAACTATTTTTATTAGTTGTTGATGGATCTTTATTTTATTTATATATAAATATGCCTCATGCATGCAAAGCAAGCGCTCTGCCACTGAGCTACAATCCCAGCCCTAACTAATAAAAATATTTTTAAAAAAAGAAGAGTTGAAGAAATTTGAGGTCATCACACAAGCACCCCCATATTTTTCATGAGGCTTCTTCTTCCCTTTGTCATCTTCCTTTTTTTCCTCACATCTTAATTTTTTTGGGGGGGAATTCTTTCAGATTCTTTTTTTTTTTTTAGTATTTATTTTTTAGTTGTAGGTGGACAGAATATCTTTATTTTTATGTGGTGCTGAGGATCGAACCCAGTGCCTCCCACATGCTAGGCCAGCACGCTACCACTGCGCCACAACCCCAGCCCCTCAGATTAACTTCTTAAAAAGATTATAGCACTTTTTAAGATTATAGCACCTTTTATCTCCATTCTTACATTACTTTTTTTTTTTTTTTTTTTTTTTGGTACCGGGGATTGAACTCAGGGGCACTCTACCACTGAGCCACATCCCCAGCCCTATTTTGTATTTTTTATGTAGAGACAGGGTCTCACTGAGTTGCTTAGCGCCTC
>PVHX01012056.1:0-61143 GCA_004024805.1 Geosciurus inauris | reverse complement strand
AGTTTTCTCCATTTAGGATAATGTTGGCCTTGGGTTTAGCATAGATAGCTTTTACAAAGTTGAGGTATGTTCCTACTATCCCTAGTTTTTCTAGTGTTTTGAACATTAAAAGGTGCTGTATTTTGTCAAATGCTTTCTCTGCCTCAATTGATAAAATCATATGATTCTTATCTTTAAGTCTATTGATGTAATGGATTACGTTAATTGATTTTCATATGTTGAACCAACTTTGCATCCCTGGAATGAACCTCACTTGATTATGGTGCACTATTTTTGTAATATGTTTTTGTATGCAAGTTGCCAAAATTTTATTGAGAATTTTTGCATCTATGTTAATCAGCGATATTGGTCTGAAATTTTCTTTCTTTGATGTGTCTCTGTCTGGTTTTGGAATCAGCGTGATACTTACCTCATAGAATGAATTTGGAAGGGTTCCCTTATTTCCTATTTCATGAAATAGAAATGTTTCATAAATAGTTTGAGGAGTATTGGTATTAATTCTTCTTTGTAGGTCTTGTAGAACTCGGCTGAGAATTCATCTGATCCTGAGCTTTTCTTTATTGGTAAGCTTTTCATGGCATCTTCTATTTCCCTGCTTGAAATTGATCTGTTTAAGTTGTTTATGTCCTCCTGATTCAGTTTGGGCAGATTATATGCCTCTAGAAATGTGTCAGTGTCTTCAGGGTTTTCTATGTTACTGGGGTATAAATTTTCAAAATAGTTTCTAATTATCCTCTGTATTTCGGTAGTGTCTGTCGTGATATTTCCTTTTTCATCATGCATTTTAGTAATTTGGGGTTTTTCTCTCCTTCTTTACATTAGGGTGGCTAAAGTTTTGTCAATTTTATTTATTTTTTCAAAGAACCAGCTTTTTGTTTTATCAACTTTTTGAATTGTTTCTTTTATTTCAATTTTGTTAATTTCAGCCCTGATTTTAATTATTTCCTATCTTCTACTTCTTTTGGTGTTGGTTTGTTCTTCTTTTTCTAGGGCTTTGAGATGTAGAGTCAAATCATTTATTTGTTGACTTTTTCTTCTTTTAATGAATGAGCTTAATGCAATGAACTTTCCTCTTAGCACTGCCTTCATGGTGTCCCAGAGATTTGATATGTTGTATAGGAGTTTTCATTTACCTCTAAGAATTTTTTTTTATCTCTTCCCTGATGTCTTCTGTTATCCATGTATCATTCAATAGTGTATTGTTTAGTTTCCAGGTGTTGGAGTAGTTTCTATTTTTTAATCTATCATTGATTTCTAATTTTATTCCATTATGGTCAGATAGGATTCAGGGTAGTATCTCTATTTTTTTTGTATTTGCTAAGACTTACTTTGTGGCAACATATGATCTATTTTAGAGAAGGATCCATGTGCTGCTGAGAAAAAAGTGTATTCACTCATTGATGTATGGAATACTCTATATGTCTGTTAAGTCTTAATTATTGATTGTTTTATTGAGTTCTGTGGTTTCTTTGTTTAGTTTTTGTTTGTAAGATCTGTCCAGTGGTGAGAGAGCTGTATTAAAGTCACCAAGTATTATTGTGTTATGGTCTATTTGATTCTTGTATTTGACAAGGGTTTGTTTGATATACGTAGATACCCCATTGTTTGGGGCATAGATATTTATGATTGTTATGTCTTGTTGATGTATGATTCTCTTAAGAAGTATGAAATGTCTTTATCCCTTTTCACTAACGTTGGTTTGAAGTCCACTTTAATCTGATATGAGGATGGAAACTCCTGCTTGTTTACATGGTGCATGTGAGTGATACATTTTTCCCCACCCTTTCAGTTTCAGTCTGTGGATGTCTTTTCCTGTGAGAAGAGTAAGTGCAAGTGCAAATGAAGGCAGGAGGAAGAGAGTGTCGTGTGCAATGTCCATATGATATGGAAATACAGAGATAGTACAAATACTAGAATTCAAGGGACAAGGAGAAGAATGTGTGCAGAGTTTTCTAATGACTTTGGTCATATTCATGGTGGTAGTATTTATGTTGTTTTGCTGAGAATGTTGAGTGGATAAAAGGAGATAAAGCAAAAGATAAATCATGGGATATACTGATCTTAACATCTCCTGAGATGATAAGACCCCAGTAGGCTCAGTTGGAAAGAAGGAGACACAGTTGTGGAATATTAGGGAAAAGATTAAATTAACTTCATAGTTCTGAATTTGAATTGGAAGTAGCAGCTTCAGACTATAAATGTATTTTCTAGGTCTGTCAATTTAAAGGCTTAGAAACAATGATCAATCAAATAGTGATGAACATCCCCAGTATACACAGATTATTGTCTTGAAATACCATCCCACTAGAAGGAATTGGGGTTTCTTGGGATCTGAGATATGTCAGGTAGTGATGATACAATATAAATGTGCAAGAGAAGTCGGGAATATCTTGTCACATAAAATAGCAAGGAGGTCATCAAAGACCATCAGGATCATGTTAAGGAATGCAGAAACCAAATGAAAGAGCACCCATTGGCCAAAAATTAATCCTCTAGCGTTTCAGTAAGGATAATGGTTGAAATGGATGAAAATCTATCACATATACTTAAATATATGTGTTTTTATAAATATGTTTTCATTGTTCATATTTGGGAAAGGATAGGGAGCCAGTCATTATCTTGAAATATAGTGAAGAAAGGGAACAGGTCAAGTATTTGTCCTGCCTTTCCTGTATGAATGAAAGGGGAAGTGTCTTTGTAGAAATGTTCCACCTTCTATAAAGAGAAAATAAATTATTTATTTAGGAAATCAGTATTTACATCTCCTAAGAAATCACTGAACCAAGGCACTGAGCATTAACATCTGTAAAATTGTACAAGAACAATGAGACAGCAGGGATCTCCTGATGTGCTACTTGAGATCTGGACTAAGGGATCAAGCATGAGTCTGTCTGACTAGACCCTTGGACTCAGCCACCCATTTGCAGGAAGATCTAGGGACAGTGGAACATGCTGAACTACACCATGTATGGGCACCATCAAGACGCAGGCAGTAAGAGATTTCAGTCAGAGGATCCAGTTCTTTAACAGATCAATTGTGGAAAAAGAAAAAAATAAAAAAAAATAAAAAGAAAGGGATGGATGGTAAGCTGTAATAGCTAAAAATATACACCAATCTTTTTAAATAGTCAAGACTAAACTATCATCACTAGAGATGCAAGATAAAATTGAATATAACACTAAGTACTCTTCACAATAAATGTCAGAATATAGTTCATTCACCAGGGAGGTAGGAGGTGATGATTGGACAGAGCACGCGGAGAAGTTCAGTTTCTTGACCTGGGTGGTGCTTGAGTGTTTGTTTTCAGCAATTTTTTCCTGGATATACATTTATTTGACTTGTATATTGTTATGGATTAGATGTGAGGTGTGGCCCAAATCTCACATGTGAGACAATACAAGAAGGCACAGAGGAGAAATGATTGGGTTATGGGAGTCTTAACCCAATCAGTGAATTAATCCCCTGATAGGGATTAACTAAGTGGTAATTGAGGTGGTAGGGTGTGGCTGAAGGTGGTGGGAATTGGGGCAGGGCTTTGGGTTATATATTTGTATCTGGCAGGTGGAGTTTCTTTCTTTGCTTCCTGTTCGTCATGTGAGCTGCTTCCCTCTCCCACACTCTCCTGCCATGATATTCAGGCTCACCTCCAGCCTTGAGGAATGGAGCCAGCCTTCCATGGACTAAGACCTCTGAAACCAAGAGCCCTCAAATAAACTCTTCCTCCTCAATAATTGTGCTGGTCGGGTCCTTTAGTCATAGCAGCTAAAAAGCTGCCTAAAATGTATGTGTGTTTGTATTTTTTTTTTCTCCAAAAAGAACACATCATTAGGCATAAATTCTGCTTGGAGGATGAAGCTTTGGGTATAACATGGATCCCACTGCATGTTACTTCTGGCCTATAGATATGTAGAGAGAGTGTCCAACGCACAGGTCAGAGTCAGGAGAATAAGCTACAGGCTTTTATGAGCAGCCAAGAATAAGTGACTCATAAAATACAACTTGGCCCAGAATGAAGGGCTTTCTGTATTTGACATTTCTACTTTATTCTAACCAGGAGCTCTCCAGGGTCACACAGAATTCCACAAATATGTCATGAGAAATGTATATTTATAATAGTGACTCCATATTTTCTGCAAATTCTACATTAACCATATCTAACATGCAAAATTTTCAGGCAATTGTGATATTTCCATTACAAAAAGATAATTCCTTTTAAAGAAAGGTTCAGCTTCAAGATTTCTTAAATAGTAGCTTGTAGAATCAGGTAATCATCTGTTTACAGAACTGTAATTGCTTCCTGGGATGGAGGGGCTGTGGGCTGCTCAACGCCGGTGCCAGCTCCTGGGCAAACAAGGCGTAGCTACACAAAGCTGGCCCTGGTTGAGGGGGTCATCATGTGCATAATGAAGCAGAGTTGGGGAATATCAATCGTTTTGTACTCTCCTGGCCTAACTCCCAAATTTTCTTCTTCATAAGCTTGAATTTCCATATAATACAACAGAGCCTGTGCTCAGAAAGTTAGTTCAGAGTTTCCAAATCATTTAACTGAGCACATTGGGCTAATTATTCAAATTAATCATAAAAGCAGTTTTTGTTATTCTGGGGCTCCTTAGGATCTGAGTTTCCTTCCTATGCTTCTTGTGTGGTATAAATTTCAGGGAGAAGAGACTATCTTTTACTATAAAAGCCAAGAAGGCCAATTACTCATTTTCCCAGGATCCTTTATGGCTAGAGAGCAGGCAGCATACCTGGGCCCATTGTGGAAGAGGGCAGCAGCATCCTGTCTTCAGGGATGAGATGTCAGAACTGGTGGTACAAATCCCGGTTTCCTGTGCATAGCGGTGGCAGAGCAGCCTCTTCATCCAGCTAGTTCTAGGGTGGAGGTCATATTGCACAGCCTGTGCTCCTGCTTATTTTTTGAGAGTGACCCTATAGTTTTCCTGGTAGTTCTTTGAGCTACCTAGTCTTTTTTAAACAGCTGTCTGCTCTGCTTAAATCTGGAGCTTTTTGTGTGTGTGAGTGAGTGACCTTCAATTTGGAGACCTGGTTGATACCATGATCTGAGCCAATGTCATGGTAACCACATGAGACAAAGGGATGCAGGACCTCAAAGATGGCCAAGCTGATCTTTATGAGAAAAAAAAAAAGGAATATATTTTGTTTTGGACTGGGAGAGGAGAGAAAGATGAGAAGAAGAAAGAAGAGAGGGTGTGGAGCTGAAACAATGTGGGAGCCAGTCCTGTAAGAATTCCCTGAGAAGTTTAAGGTTATGCTAAGAATAGGGGTACTGTCCTCCTCTATCCCTTGCTCCCTCAGCTCCACAAGGTGTCTGGAGTAAGAAAACTTCATATTCATCAATGCTATGTGGGTGGGTTTGGGAGCACACTGAAACCAACAGGAAACTGAGTTGTATGAAGTCAGGCAGAAGAGATATAAGAAAAATCATAGCCAGGCACGATGGGACACATCTATAATCCCTGTGACTCGGGAGGCTGAGGCAGGAGGGTTGCAAGTTCTAGGCCAGCCTGGGTAAATTAGTGAAGCCCTGTCTGAAAAAAAAAAAAAAAAAAAAAAAGACTGGGGATGTAGCTCAGTGGTGAAGTGTCCCTGGGTTCAACCCCCACTACCAAAAAAATAAAAGAAGAATCAAGCCCCAGAGTCAGAGAATTGCAGTGCTCTGGATATTGGCAAACATCTTTGCAAGGAGATTCTACAGTTAGAACAAGATTCCAAAGTCTGCAGGCCCTTGGCTGGCCTCTGGGTCCATCTAGGAGCCCTGGAGGAAGCATCACCTCCTGTCTGGGGGGTGTGGACAAGGCAGAGGGTGATGACCTCCAGAGATGGAGATGCAGCTGGAATCCAAGGTAGCAGCTGACAAAGGCAAATGAGGCAACACTCAACTGGGAGAGAGAAACAGATCAGGGAAACTGTATTTGGGCAGGCTCTCGTCTTTTTATTTTTAAACGGATATTTCGAGGTACCATTTACATACCATAAAATTCACCCCTTGTAAATATACGATTCAACGATTTTTGCATTGTGCAACCATTGCCGTAATCCAGCTTTGGAACATTTCCATTGCCTCAAAAGTTCTCTTAGGCCTATTTGCAGTCAACCCACATTCCCATCCTCAGCTTCAGGCAAACGCCTGATCTGCTTCCCATCTCTATCAATTTGCCTTTTCTAGAAATGGCATACAAATGAATCACACAATATGTAGTCTTTGGGATCTGGCTCCTTGGACTTAGCATGATGTTTTCAATGTCCTTCCATGATGTAGCATATATATCAGTAGTTTACTGTTTCTATTGCTAGTATATGCCATGTTTTATGTACCTGTTACATAGTTTATGGACAGTTGGACTGTTTCTACATTTTTTGCTATTATAAATAATGCTACTCCAAACATTTGCATACAAATCTTTGAGTGGACATATGTTTTCATTTCTCTTGGATAGATATCTAGTGTTACAGTTAAGATAAGAGGTGTCCCTCAAAAGCTCATGTGTGAGCCAGGTGTGGTGGTGCATGATTGTAATCCCAGCCACTTGAGAGGCTGAGGCAGGAGGATTGCCAGTTCAAAGCCAGCCTCGGCAATGGTGAGGTGCTAAGCAATTCAGTGAGACCATGTCTCTAAATAAAATACAAAATAGGGCTCGGGAAGTGACTGTTTTCAAATACCCCTGAGTTCAAAATAATAATAATCATCATCATCATCATCATCTCATGTGTGAGACAATGCAAAAAACTTTAGAGGAGAAATGATTAGATTATCAAAGTTTTAACCTATTCAGTGCATTAATCTATGCAGATAAAGTGAGTGGCATGTTGAGTGTGACTAAAGGAGGTGGATCATGGGGCAGGCATTGCCTTTGGGGCACATGATTTGTTCTTGGTGCATGGAGTTCTCTCTGCTTCCTGGAGTCCTGTCTGAGCTGCTTCAGCCTCACCCTTCCACCACGGTGTTTTGCCTCACCTCTGGCCCAGAGCAGTAGAGCCAGCTGTCTATGAACTGAGACCTCTGAAACAGTGAACCCCCAAATAAACATTTCCTCCTCTCAGATTGTTCTTGTCAGATCTTTCGGTCACAGTGGTGATAAAGCTGACTAAAACACCTTGGGACTCTGGGTCATAAAGTAACTCTATGTTAACCCTTTTGAAGCAGTGCCAAAGTGTTTTCTCAATGGCTGCCTGCTGTCCTCCTGCCAGCAATGAGTGAGTCCTCCAGTTTCTTCACATTCTCACCAACACCATGCATATTTGGTTTTTCCGAAGAGAGCCATTTCAGTGGGTGTGGAGTGGCATCTTGTTAGAGTTTCAAACTGAATGTCCCTATGGACAGAGGATGTGAAATGCGTTTTCACGTGCTTATTAAGCAGTCATGTATTTTCCTTGCAGAAATGTCTATTCAAAATTTTACCCATTTTAAAAAAGCGGATTGTTTGTTTTCATATAATTGAGTTAAAAGTATTCTTTACATATTCTGAATACAAGTCCTTTGTATTACTTGCAAATATTTATATTCCTTGCAAACATTCTCTCCTGGCCTATGTCTTTTCTTTTCATTTTTTTATGGTGCTTTTTGAAGAATACATATTTAAACAAATTTAGACAAAATCCAACTTAGCACTTTTTTATTTTATGGATTTATATTTTTAATGTCCTAAGAATCTTTGTCTAACACAAAGTCAGAAGCTTTAGTTTTCTATAAAGAAGCTTCATCATTGCAGCTCTTACATTCGGGTCTATAACTCATTTTGAGTTCATTTTTGTGTATGGCATATCGTGAGGTGTAAGTTTATTTTTTTATATTGGAGATGTTCAGGACACACTGCCCTAAAACATGATGCCTCAACATTTGAGAAAACAGCAGAAGCAGAAAGGGTCACTCTCTCCACCCTTTCCTGCTCCCCCTCCCCCAAGCAGCCATTAAAACCCAGCTGACTTTCCCCTGAAGAAGATCATATGACCTTTCCCTCCAGTAGGGCCCTCCCTATGCCCAAAAGAAAGAAGAATCCTTATTCCTGAAGAAATAGAGACATAGAGAAGAACCTGAACAAATCAACCCGTCACGTTCCCAAGTCATTACCATTGGGCCATGCACTTTCTTTCACCAGTCTTACTCTGCATGGCTGTCCAATCTTCACTAACCTCAAGCATAAAAACTCACAGGTGTTCTTGTTTCTTTGGGTGTTCATTTCCTTCAGAAGATTGCTGTGTTGGACATAATGCATATTAAATAAATTTGTATGTTTCTTCCTGTTAATCTGTCTTTTTAAATCCACAAACCTAGCAACACATGAGAAAAATAGTTCTTTTCAATAATTACAGGCTATTTATATCCAGTGGCCCCCACTGCCATTTCTAGAACAAACCGTACTTCCTCCACTGAACTGATAGAAACTGATGCATTCAGTCTTATAATATTTAAACATTTTGCAGCTAGGTTTATAAGAGATAGTAGTCTGTAGGGCTGGCTCCTTTCTTGTGATGTCTTCATCTTTGATTTTAGAGTATTAGTAGTCTCATCAAATGAATTGAGAAGTGTTCCCTCCTCCTCTATGTTCTGTTTATGTAAGATTGGTACCTTTTCTTATTTAAAAACATGACCATTAATTAGTAAAACCATCTAGGCCTGAACTGTGTGTATAGGGTGGGGGTTAAGATTTTAAATTATTAAATTTTCAATTCTCTTTTAAAGAGAGTTCTACTCAGATTTTTCCATGCCTTCTTGAGTCAGTTTTGGTAATCCTGTCCATTTTTATCTGGACTTAATCTACAGAACTGTCACTTTGTGCTGTGCAGCTGCTTACATCTCTGCTCAGTTTCTTAAAATGTTCATTTTTTATATGTTGGTCTAGCTTCCTGGAGAGTCTTCCTCCTTCCCTACCTTGCCTAGTGATCACTGAGTGACTGGGCAGGGCTTCGGCTCAAAGCCCTCTGGCCAGGAAGTCTTCCCTCTGTGGCTATAGCAGGAGTACATGAAAAGCTCAGGCTGTTTTCAAGCCTGCACATGTTGGTACCTTCCAACGGGCCCTCTCAGCTGTCCCTGCATGTCTGTACAGCCTCCTGGTCAGGGAAAGGTTAGAATAAGATGTACTCCACATTTGTATAAATAAGTCAAACTATACTCTACTGTTGATATAACTAAAAAGAACAACAACAACAAAAGAAAGAGCTTATCAGGCTTCCAATACTCCCTCATCCAGCACATGCCTGTTAACTCCCTGTCTAGTCCTGTGGTCCATGGTTGGCCTCACCTGGGATCTGCACCTGAGGCCCAACTGGCTCCCCAGTCTCCACTGGCCATGAGCCATACCTGCTACCACTAGCCCCTACTTGCAGTGGTACTCATGGCCAGAAAGAATGTCCCTGACTCCTGATGTTCTGACCTGAAATTCAGAAGTTCCTCATAAATAACCTATCCTCAATTTGTTGTTTGCCTTTGGCCAGTTTTCAGAGCTCTAAAGTGGTGGGTGTTGACAATTTCGTATAGTTTTATAGTGTCTTTTGCAGGGGATTTATCAACCCTACTCTTCTATAGCCAGAAGTCCCCTCTGTCTTTTTAAAGTGCTGGCTGTGTGACCTGCCAGCAAAGGCTTCTGCTTCTTTGTAAGGTGCAATTCGACATCTGGATGCCAAGCAGGATAAGCTCTTTTGGAAAAGTCATGTACAGAATCAATGAGAGGGAAGGTGTAAATTGGGGAAATGAAGGGATGGAGGGGTGATGGGAAACCAAGAGGAGAGAGAGAGAGAGAGAGAAAGAGAGAGAGAGAGAGGAGGAGTGTGACAGCAGTGGAGCAGGGGATCAAATGCACAGTCTACTAGAAAGTATGGAAAAAAACATTAAAAGCCTACCTATGTCTCTTAATGCCAATGGCCTAATGGCCAGTATTTCCATGAATATTTCCTCCCAGGACACTCTCTGGTCTGGATTTCTGGGTAGTGGACAAGTGTTAGGGTAACACAGGTTGGAGAATTTTGCCAATGCACTGGCATGTCATGTGCCATCGGGAGGTGGAAGTGACCTGCATGACTCCTCAGGTAGGGAGAGGTCTCTGAGCATAGATCATAGGTCACCTAACCAAGCTTCACCTCAGCTCAAACATTCTCCTAAAGAATTGGTCCTAATATTTTAATCCAGGGGTTGGCAAATTGTCATATGCAGACCAAATCAAGTTCATCACTTGTTTTTGTCAATAAAGTTTTATTGGTACTCAGCCACATTCATTTGTATTCATATCTTCTATGTCTGCTTTCATATCACATGTGACAGAGACTGCATGGCTTACAGAGTCTAAAATATTTACTCTCTGGTCCTTGAGAGAAAAGATTTTTCAACCACTGCTTTAAATAAGAACTTAGTTGCTAAACCCCTCAAGGCAGGATAATGTGCATAAAGCATCACAAAGAAAATGAGAAGATACAGGTTCAAGACTGGGTTCTGCTACATACCAGCAGAGATCCCCAGGGCAAGCCATTGTCCTTCTTTAGGCACAAGCCTATTGTGAAATGGGGATCAAATGACTCATTCTGTTATTTGAGACTATTGTTCAAAGTACTTGGAAATTGGGGTATAGCGGTCCATTCCTGTAAGAGGCTGAGGTAGGAAGATGGCAAATTTGAGGCCAGCCTCAGCAACTTAGTGAGTCCCCCATCTCAAAATTAAAACAATAAGAAATAAAAAAGGCTGAGAATATAACTCAAGGGTAGAGTATCCCTGAGTTGTTCAGTCCCCATACTGAGGAAAAGAGATTGAGAGAGAGAGGTGGAGGGAGAGAAGGATGGAAAGAGAGAGGGAAGAAGGAAGGAAGGAAGGAAGGAAGGAAGGAAGGAAGGAAGGAAGGAAGGAAGGAAGGAAACAAATATACAAGCAAATTGCTAACCACTCAGTACCATGTGTGTGCTTTTCACTGGGACATTGACAGAAGGCTCACTTTGACCTCCTAACCACCTGCTGGACCCACTCTTCTGTGGCCTGAGTGCTACCTTATATGCCTGAGTCTTTGGTGTACAGTTTTCTTAGCCACTTTTCCATGGCTCCCAAGGGGAGTAGGAGATTGTTGCTGTCACAGAGCAGAGGGGGACAGAATGAGAGAGCTCTAAGGAAGTGGACTCTGCTCTACGTCAGACAGTGCTGGCTGGCCATTGAGGAATGGTGTAAGAGCCACTTTTCTTCCCAAGAGCACCCTTGCTGCAGAAGACCATCATTGGAGCATGGATCTTATGAATCATTTCATTTCCCTTCAAGAATCTGAGCATAATAAGCCCCATTACCAGAGAAAGGATAATTTAGCTGTTGACATAAAACTGAAATTTGGGCGAGAGTTTATTTATAATTGTAACACTGAGTTATAGCTCAGAGCCTGGAATTTCCAGCCCCCGTGGCTGATTTCTGTAGCCAGGAGATGTGAATCCTCAGGCTTTTGGCCAAATTGGAGAGAGAGTTCTCAGGCCAGCTGAGATTAGAATGCTCAGTGTAGCTTCTGTTCCGAAATGCTGCAGGCATCTCTCATCTCCCAGCAAGCCTTCTCAGAGTGGGAGGATATAGGTGCTAGGTGCAGGGACAGCGGCCACATCTTCTCCCCCACCTCAGTGCCTGCAGTTGTCTAACCTGCAGAATAGGTTCTGATCTCTGCTGCTTGTCTGCCTGCCCTTGTGAGTTTAGGTCCTGGTGAGTGACTGCCCAGGATCCAGGGGATGATGATTGCATATAATTGCTTCAGCTGAATGGCAGGGAGTAGAGACCTCCGAGAGCCTGACGAGGCTGGAAAGGTTAAGGCTAAATGCATCTGAAGAAAAGCAGAGTCAGAATCTGTCCCTGGTGGCAGATATGTCCCAGGGGTCCTGCCTACAGACACCATTAAACAAGAGAAGAAGTCAAGGGGGCCTGTCAAAGAGGTGTACTTAGCAGCATCGCTATTTGTTGAAGTACTACCAGAAATGGAGAAGTCAGGAGATTGGAACTAAATGGCTAGAGGCAGGAGTGAGTGGTCAGATCACATAATTAGAAGAGCCAGGCAGAAAGGAGGCCAGGGAGATGAGTGAGGTTTAGCAAGGGAAAGGAAAGCCACAGACGTCATTGTGGACAGAGAAGGCAGGACCTTTCAGAGTTAGTACTGCAAAACAGTGTGTAATTATCTAGGTCTTTTTCAGTTGCAAAGAACAGGAACAGACTCGGGGTAGCCTCAAGAGAGGAAAATAAGGAGGTCTGGCGTTGGTTATTGAATATCTCATAGAATTGAAGAACTGATAGGCCTGCCAAGAATAATCTAGAATTGGGAGTTAGATTACCATACAGAAAAGATGCATTGCCTCCTTTATTGTTTTTTTTTTCAAAATTGCCGGTGACATATTTTGGCTGGGCTGTCCAGAGCACCTGAGATTCCAAGTCCTCAGTTCTGTCTATTTGGAGATGGACTTCCTTACCTCAGCACAAAATGCTTGGGACAACTCTGGTCTTTTCTAGTCAGGTGACCATTGGTCACAGGGAAGAGAATCAGGGCAGGTTCTATGGTAAAAGGATGGGCAAGAGAAGAGAGAATCCCAGACGAAAGTGCCTATCAAAGAGAGAAATGCTGCGAAGAACAGTAGCTTTTAGTGATTTTGAGTGTCCTTCGGGGGTAATTTTTCTGGGCCCTGAAGGCTTCAGGAAGATGAAGGCACAATCTTAATAAGCCAAGTGGAAAGCCTAAATGTGGTGAGCTTGTCTAGAATAATCCAAGTTGGGCAATATGCCATTCAGGGATGCAGTGACTAAGAGATCCCTCTGGGTATGATGGGCTCTGGAAAGGGTAGAACTGTGCCTGGCCCTGAAACAAGGGAGAACTCACACGCTCAAGCTCCATCTGTCAACTGTCTCCTAGGAACAAGTTTGAGGATGAAAAGTTGGAGCCCCTGGTAGGAGGAATGCAAGGGGGGTGATCTAGGAGACCAGTAGAAGAGTGCTTGGAATTGGGTTTGTTTCCTTCTTTCCCTTTCCCTTTCTGGAATAGATTTGGGAATATGCGTTTTGCTTTTAATGTTGCCTTAGACTTTGGAAAGATGAATGGACCCCTTGGGGGCCAAGGAAAAGACAGCAAGCCTCAGGCTACTGAGACTTGGCCCTAGTAGCTTTCAGGGAGTGACTAAAGGGGGCTTTGTTCAGCTGAGGCCAGCGTGGAGGGAAACGGACCAGATTAGGCCTGAAGAGATCTGATCAAAAAACAGAGCATATATTGGCTTTAGTGTCTCCTGTGTTGTCATATAGTGTCCTTAATATTTCATCACCTCTGGGATGCATCTAGTAGGGCTGCCTGATACCTGAGCAAGGACAGAGGAGCAGAGATGAAGAACTCATAATGGACACTACTTGGAAACATGGAAAAGACCTCTTCTGGAGCTGAAGATCCTCTGCTAAAACTGCAGATGTGGAGTAAATTTCATTCTTCTCTTCTTGTCCTTCTGCTGGCCTTAAGAAGGTGGAAAGCCACAATACTTAGGTTCCGCTATGCTTTTCCCCCTCGAGCTCTTCAATGAAGGGATTTATCATTTGCCTAGACACTTATTCCTTAGGAGAAAAGAGCACTATGCAGTTCCTAGTCCTTACAACCTGTGAATGTTATCTTATGTGGTGCCGTTTTTGTAGATGTGAGTAAAATAAGGATCTTGAGATAAAGAGATGATCCTGAATTATCGTGTCAGCTTTAAATGCCATCTCAAGTGTCCTTTTAAGAGAAACAGAGGGAAATTAGACACATGGAGGAGAGGACAGTGTGAAGATGGAGGCAGATGTTGGAGTATGTGGCTACAAGCCAAGGATTGCTGGCTGTAGCTAGAAATGAATTCTCCCCTACAGCATGTGGAGAAGTATGGGTGGCCTTGTGGCACTTGATGAGTTCAGATCTCCAGCTCTCATAATGGTGCTCGCAGAAAGTTTGTCGTCATTTGTTACAGAGAAATAGGACACTAATACAGGGTGGGATCATGCTCAGGGCCATGCACATCTCTAGAGTGGACTAGGTATGCAATGAATGGTTGTGGAATGAATAGATCATCTGGAGGGTTCTCTGTTAGCCTAGTCCAAAGACTACCTATTAGGAGACCTGAGTGACCCTTGGATCTGCCTCTCAGTCCTGGTACATCCTTGAGCAAGTCACTTTGCCTCTCAGGACCTCAGTTTTCACATCTGCCAAATGAAACAATAATAACTGCCTAGTATTGTTGTATAAATTAAAGAAGATGATGATAGGAAAGTGTTTTGGATGTCACTATTTTTCTCCTTTCTCCTTCTCCCTGCCCCAGGCCCTTTGTGGCTAAGAGTAACAGCTGTACTCATTGTGTGAACATCAGTGTCTAAAGTACAGATAGGGAAGAGCTACTCTAATGCAGACTAGGTCTACCCCACAGTAGGCCTTGTACTGCCGCCCTTCCTGGGAATCTCCCATTCTCCCTCCTTTGGAGCTTCTCCCATCATTAGTACCTGCTTGCTTCTTATCCTCTGGAGACACACTGCCAGCCCAGAGGCCTCATCCCTGTTCAACTTACTGTTACATATACCTGCATGCAACTGTTTTCAAAGCAAATCCTTCCTCAGCTTCCCAAGGAAGCATAGTGCACCATCTGATTAATGCTCTAGGTAACTGAGAACTACTGTTTTAGAATGAAAAATTAGAGGTTGCTGATTCTAATGGAAAGTTTTCTACACACAGAGCATTACAGGCCCTTTGATCCTTTGACTCAGGAGTTTCACACCTGGGTTCCAAAGCGTCACAAAGGGATTCACAAAATAATTTTTATTGCAGCCTTATCTGAAAAAGCGCAAACTTAAAAAGAGCTGAGATATTCAAAACAAGAACTAGTTTAATAAATTGTGGGAAACAACTAAATAACGATTTTGAAGACACTGGGAATTATATTTAGATACACATGCAAAAAATGTCTATGTCATTGGGGATTTTTTAAAAAAAATCCTGGTATACAGACACTATTGTTTTCTTATCCAAAATGCATTTTATCCATCTTCCTGGCTAATGAACCTTAATTTTACTTAAGTATAATGTCCCTCAGGGGAAGTGACCATATTTCCAGAATGATGCTGTTAGGGAACAGACAGATGAAGATGGTTAAGAGATTAATTCTATAAAATGGGCCCACTGTGCTGACCCACATATGCTTTCTTTTCCAAGAAGCAATTTACCTGCAACCCTGCTTGGCCTAAGTGGACAGGATATGTTACATCCCTCAGCAAACTACCTGTTAAATGCAGGAGAAATGCAGGCTCAAGATAATGTAGATGGGAGGAATCCAGAAAACTCTTGTGACCAGATCCTGAAACTTTGGGAGATTAGGATAATTCCTCCTAACCATAAAATTTGTAAGAATGTATGGTTAAGAAGTCAATTAGAACTAGTTAGCATGGGCCAAAGTGACCTAGAGTTGCCATGACAGTCAGGACTTGAAAGTCTGATGTCATAAACTTGGTATCATTCAAAAGTCAAGAGGTAGACATGGGTGGAACTCTCTGGAAACTTCTTTGGGATCCCCCAATAAAACTGGAGTGAAGAAGAGGCACATTGTCCCTCTCCTCTCCAAGAGGGCCCACTCTCTCCCTTGAGAGTGTCCTCTTTCCCTTTTCCTGTCCCTTCAAAAAACTCTTTCCCGTTACTTTGAACCTGTCTGAAATCTTTCTGACTTGATCACATGAATCAGAGTTTAAAGAAGGAGTCTTTGCAAAAGGGACTGAAGGGAAGGGATGGGGGTGGGGATAGCAAAGACAGTAGAATGAATTGAACATACCTTTCCTATGTTCATACATGAATACACGATCAGTGTAACTCCACTGTGCCCACAAGAATGGGCAATTATACTCCGTGTATGTATAATATGTCAAAATACACTCTACTGTCATGTATAATTAAAAAGTACAAATAAAAATATTTAAAAAACAAAGAAGAGGGCTTCGGCTGCCTCATGTTCTTAGAAGCCAGAAGTCTAACCCTGTCGTGGTTCCTGTTTCTGTTGGTTTAGGTGCAGTCATGTGATCCAGTTGTGACCAATAGATATATGAGGAGGGATCTTATCCTGGGGAATTCTAGAAGTTTCCACTGTCTCTAATGGAGGGCACAGAATGATGAAAAAAATTCTGGAGATGGCTGCTGGTGATGCATGCGTAATACTCAACAGGACAAATATGCTCAATTCTCTTGAACCCAATTTGAATCACTTAAAATTTATTAAGACAGTGAATTGCATGTTATATGTGTTTTATTACAATAAAAGAATTAGGAGGAAAAGAGAGATGCAAGGGAAGAGACGGCTCCACTCCTTTTGCATTCTCTGGAGTTGCAGGGGATTGTGTCTGGATGTGGTACAAATGACTAAGGCACCTTCCTGTCTCTGGGTACACGCTTCCCCGTGTTCCCTGCATCTATATGTGGGTAGATATGTGTGAAGGTGACTTATTGCCTTCTCTTCAGAGCTCCATGCCCACCTCTGCTGCTGCTCTCCTGATGTGTGCCCCAGCTGTCTTAACCATACAAGTTTCAAAATTAACAGGCTACAAGTGAATATTTTTTTCTATTTTGGAAAGTTATCCTATTTGCAGAAACGTTTTCCAGTCACACAGAGAACTCTCAAAGGCCTTTCCCGGGATTTGAAAGACAATCACCAATTGTTGATCTTTTGCCTTATCAAGTCAAAGTCTCATCTTCTCTGACCACCTTCTTCTTGAGGTCTGCTCCTCTCCAGGGTCCTCCATCTTGGCAGTTAGCACTGTGACAAGCTTGTGGCTCTTGCCAGGCACTGAGAATTTTTCCAGATACTTCCATCTTCCTCTTCCCACTATGTTAAACCAACTATCACATTCCCTTAATTCCATTTCTTTCTTCCATGGTTATAATTACCTTCTAACTAGGTCCTTCTTACCCTCTCCTTAATCCAATTTTATTCAGAATAGCTGGAGTGATAACATTAAAACATACCCAACTGTGACAGCTCCTTGTTGAAAAGTCCTCTCTGGCTTATCCCCAATGACCCCTCAGTCTCTGTCCCCAGCCTCTTTCATTCCACACAGTTCAGGTTGTCCTGGTTTATACTCCTTAGCACTCTATATTTTTCCTTCTTAGTACTTTTCGTAATTACATTCACAGAATAATTTGTGTGCAGATTTGCTGATTGCCCTGCTGCCCTGTAAGTTCATAATGGTGGGAACTTGAATGGTATTTGCCCTTGTCATCTCTGCAGAACCTCTGCAGGGCCAGGACATTACATAGTACACCCTCAATACACATTTGTTAGATGATTGAATACATGAGTTAATTAACACATCACCTCCGCAGCATAGATTGTGATCTGCTGTGAAATGGAACCTTGGAATACCAAGTTAGAGCTGCATGTAAACTAAATCCTAAAAGCAAAAAAAACAAAACAAAACAAAAAAAGCACTGACTGCTGACCTAAGGTGAGTATTTTCCCATTAGTATTCAGATTCTGTACCATCTACCTGCTTAGCAGTAGAGGAGCCTGAAGGAAGAAGCCTAATCCTGATTGTCATGACGATGCTTGTGTCTGCTTGCAAATCCCAGGTATGTTCCTGGCTGATCTGAGCCTGTTTTCTAATTTACAAAATTAATATATTAATGTATATTTCAAAGATCTGCTGTGAGGCTTAAATAAAAGCCTTGTGCTTCCCATCACCTCTCTGCCTGGCAGCTTGTAAGAAGAGGTTGGTACTTAGGCCCAGCTCTGCCCCAAGAATTTGACCTGCTCCCAAGCTGAGGAAGAGGAAAGCTTGATTGTCATAGCTTTCTTCCTGCCTTTGAGTAGCAGCTGAAAGGTCATTGTCATGGGAAGATGGCCCTGCCTCCCATGGGTTTCCTGGGCCCACAGCATTGTCTGAAAACAGAAAGGGAACAAAGTGGACCCTCTAGTGCTCTGCATAATGATGCCATGTGCCATCTCTATTTTGTCTGAAACAGCTGCGTGGATGATGACAGAGTTAGGATTTATATGGTACTGTCTCCGTTGCGTGGGAGGGGGGAAAGAGAGGAGAAATATAACATTTAGATGGCAAGGAAGAACAGGAGGTCTACGTGCACTGTGCACTTGTGAGGGGCTGGGTTTCCTTGAGCCCAGGTGAAGCATTTCCTTTTGCCAAAGCCATCAGACACTTTGTTAATGAATCTCCTCCAAATCGGGTTGCTGTACATGACAGTGCTTAGCAAAAGAAAGGCAGAGTCTCAGGAAATGACAGGGCCATAATATCTTTCTGCCCAAGTACCGTGATTCCTTTCCAATGAATGCTATTAGCACACCTTTCAAGCAGACTATGTGAGGGTTGCTAACTTTTGCCTCTAAGTTTGCCTCCCTTTCCTGCTAAAGCCTTCCCTCCCTTCAGTTCTCAGAGCATGTAGACATGTGCATGGGCACGGGGGTGAGGGGAGTCTTAGTTTCTACTCATGTATACTAGAAAGCCAGTGTCCCTGGATGAAGTCGGGGGCTGAGGTACAGAGGTATACATTTTTTACAAATCTTTTTCTTTCTTTTCCTTTTTCTTCTTTTTTTGGTACTAGGGATTGAACCCAATAATGCTTAACCACTGAGCCACATCCCCAGACCTTTTCATATTTTATTTAGAGACAGGGTCCAACTAAGTAGTTTAGGGTCTCACTAATTTACTGAGGCTGGTACCAAGGTACCCCCAACTTCCATGAAGATTTCTAAGATTTGTATTTTTCCCTTTCATCTAGGATATGTATAATTTTTTTAAAAAACAGTTTTATTGAGGTAAAATTGATTTATAATACACTGTATATATTGAAAGTGTGCAGCTTGGCATGTTTTGACCTATGAATGTACCATGAGCTCATCATCACAATCAATGTCTATCATCCCTAAAAGTTTACTTGGCTTCTTTGTTACTCATCTCTTTCTGTTACTGTAGAACAGTTTGCATTTTCTAGAATTTTATATAAAGACCATCAAACAGCATGAACTTTTTTTTGGCCTGGCCTTCACTCATGGTAATTATTGTGAGGTTCATCTATATTTCTGCATGTGTCAACAGCTCATCCTATTCTTCCCCCTGTATAAGTGCAACATAGCTTGTTTATCTATTTACCTGCTGGGCAGCATTTGGGTTGTTTCCAGTTTCTAGCTACAAATAAAACCACCATGAACAACTGCATACTAGTACTCATGTGCTGAAATGCAGTGTCTCAAACACGGCCCCCTTCATGGGGTGACATTTCTTTTAGATGTCCTCAGCCTCTGTAAAGCCCAACACAGCCATTCAGTCTTAAATGGTAATGTGGTAGGAAATGAAGGGGCAAGAAGGGGCAGTATGGCCTGACCCATGTTAATAACCATTCCATGTGCTGGTCCTTGTGACCAGTAACACAGTGAACATGGTCTATAAGCAGAACCAAAAGTGGCCCAGAGAAGCAGCTCAACACCAAGGACTTGGCAGAGGAACAAGGGCAAGGCCAAGTCCCTTTATCCACAGACAGCCATGGTGAAGCAGGCGGATAGTGGAGATGTACATAAGAGACCTTGAGCCCACTACAGGCTTCTGGTGCTTCTCAATTTCCCTTCTGTTATTTTTGCTTTCTTGATCACTTTGCTTATAAGTTCTAGGTTACTTTCATGATTGTTGAGGTTTGGATAAGAGAGGCATTACTCTGTCACTCTTTAAAAATCTCACACATATAGTAATTGTCTCAGTCCATGCCAGCTGCTATAACAAAATACATTAGAGTAGGTAATTGGAGGTTTACTGCTTACAGTTCTGGAGGCTGGAAAGTCCAAGATCAAAAACACCAGCAGATTCAGAGTCTGGTGAGGTCTGTTCTTTCCTTCCAAGCTGACAGCTGCAGCTGTATCCTCACCTGGCCCAAGGAGCGGAGAATGAATGAGGGTCTAAGTTGCTGCCTTCGGCCTCTTTCATGAGGGTGTGAAGCTATTTCTGAGGGCAGAGCGCTCAAGGCTTTGTCGCTTTCCAAAAGGCTCCACCTCTTAATGCTGAGTATTGGGTTCCAGCATATGAATTTTAGAGGGGCACATACCTTCAGAAAATAACAGTAATATGCACAGACCTGATGTCAGAGAGGGTCCAGGGTGTCCTAACTCACAAGCCCTCCTTGGGGAGAAATCCTAATGTGTTTTATGGGACAAGCACTGTGCTCTGTTCAAGAGTGCTGCCAGCACCCCTACAATAATCCCCTTTGCTGGCTGACAATTAATGCCCTGTTATCAATCTCAGAACACCCCCAAAGGCTAAAGAACAGGGAAACTCAAGCTGATGGGGAGTTTCATTCATATGTCACAAGCACCTGGATATTTGGGACCAGCTGAAGGACTGACTAAACGTTTCCACTTGCTTCCCATTGCTCAGGACTGTCTGTGTGAAGCAAAGCCTTTGTACAATTCTTCATCACAGACTGTTAGAATTGGAGGAGGCTTCACAGGTCCTGTTGTCCAACTGTGTCATTTTTAAGAGGAGCCAGTGGCAGCTCAGAGAGGTGAGATGCCCTGCCCAGAGTCACGGAGCTTGTTAGACACTGAGCTGGATGGGGAACTCCACCTTCCAGGCTCCTGGTCCACAGCTCCCCCATCCCAACTCCCTCAACCCCCAGCTCTCATTTAGTTTTTCTGTGCTTAATATATTTTCCTTGAATTGATTTTTCTCCTCCTCATCCATTCCCTTCAAGGTTATTTTTGGCGTTCCCCTCCGTCTCTCTCCTCCTGCAGACTGATTTCCCAAGCTTTGCTGAGGTTGGCAGCTCTTCCCACCCCAGGGTCTTCAGCTTCATTAGCGTCGTGTTTCTTCCACATTTATGGTCTTCCTAGGACCTGCACTATCCTACCTGCTTCCATCTATTCCCAGGCAGCAAGATCTGCTCTTCATGCTCACCTAGAGCACAGTCCTCAGGGATCATTCAGGACTGCACTGGCTACTGGGTAGTGACGACTGATACATCTTTCTGATGGCATTTCTTTTCTCTTCTGGGTTTTCATTGTGAGGAGCTGTGTCTATTCAAAATGATTCCTTCTCTCTGAACTATGTGGTTGGTGGGGCATCTGCCAGGGGCTTAGCCAGTGATGATTGCTGAAGTCAAGGTGATCTGGGGTTTGTGTGTGGAGCTGGAAAGAGAGCTGAACTGTGCATCCCTCAGAACACCAGGACTGTAGTTTCAGATACTGGAGAATCATGACAAGGAGGCTTTAGATAGGGTCAGACGACCCTGCTTTCAACATCCCGCTCTGGAATTGATTGGCTTTGTGATATGGGCAAGACTGAGGTGCCACGTCTGTGAAATGGGGATGATATGCTACATCTTTCAGTTTTGAAAGGACTACTAAATGTGGCAGAGTTTCTGAATGGCTTAGCCCGGAGCCAGGCACTTGGTACTGGAATCAGAGAGCATGGGCTCAAATCCCTGCACTGTAGTTATGATCCTGCCCAAGTTCATTAATCCCTTCAAGCTTCAGTCTCCTTGAGTGTAACAGAGGAAGAACAGATACCTGCATAATACATTGGTTGTGAGAGTCATTCCACAGAAGTATGTGAAGTATTTACTTAGCACTAGGGCTGGCATTGCATAAGTACTTAAAACATGTTAACTCTTAAAGCATTCAATCCATGTTCCTTTTATTTCCTCTGTAAATTTAACTTTAAAAAATTAAGTGGGTGCACATTCTGAGGATCCTATGAACTTTAAGAAGTGTATGGAGTATTCATTTTTGCAGAACTGGGCATGGTGGGGCAAATCTGCAATCTTAGTGAATTGGGGAGGCTGGGGCAGGAGGATCAAAAGTTTGAGGCCCAGCTTGAGCAGTTTAGTGAGACTTTGCCTCAAAAGAAAAATAAAAAGTGCTGGGATGCAGCTCAGTGGTAGAGTATTTGCCTAGCAGGCATGTGGCCCAGGGTTCGATCCCCAGCACCATAAAACCAAAACAAAACAAAAAGCAAACAAAAACAAACCTTTTTATCTATACCAAGTATATTTACAAAGTATGTATATTCTGTACACTGCAGGGAGAAATATAAAACTCTATGGAGCTCAAAACCTAATTGATTGACAAGGCAAATGATTTCAAAACAATCTATCACTAAAGCCCAAACAATACATTTTCAACTGAGCAGCTGCTTCAACAATTCAATTCTACATTCATTTATTAAGCATTTCCTAAAGGTCAGGCATAAAGCTGAACAAGACCAAGTCCCCACCTTCCTGGGATTTACAGTTATAAAGGTACAATCATTAATGTGACAATGATGACGATAACGGTGGTGATGGGGGTGGTGGTGGTGACAACATCCCCAGCACTAATAGCTAAGATGTAGAAAGAGCTCCCTTTCTCCAAGGCAGGATTTGATCAAGGGCTCTGCATGCATTTTATTTCATTCTCCTGATGAACCCAGTCTAATTTTATTTTAAATTTGGGAGCCATCTCGTCCTGAGGTCATCAAAAATAAGTTCATTTTTGTTCAGCTTGTTAGGAATTCTTGCCCATTTCTTGAACCCCTCAGCACCTGGCTTTTTGAGCAGATAGCTTTGACTGGGTAATCATTCTCCCTAAAATCTCAACGACGCCTCCTAAATTCCAAGGTTAAAGTCTGAGTTTACTCCCTACCTAGAAATGTTAAACTGTAAGTTCATTAATTTGCTATCTGCTTCTGTATGATGCTTGCCAAAACCCTACTTTTGTAACTCTTTGAGATAGAAAAACCTCTCTGCTCTGAGACCAGGCTGCTGATCTCTAGCCCTGTTTGCAGAGAGAGACAGCCACTGTACACACAATATAAGCTTGCTTAATTTGGTTTAAAATTGGAGTCGGTGGTCCTTTGCGTCCAGGGTTCAACACTCCCAGGAGCCCTTTGGAGCCAATGCTATGCTTCTCTTATGGATGAAGAAGAGGAGGCTCAGATAGTTACATGAGTTGCGCAGTGACACACAACTCCTAGTCAGCACTCAAGCCTGGTGTCAAAGACCCTGCTCCTGACCACTGCAGGGCCCTGCCCTTCCAACCACAATGGAGGTAAATCATACAAATGATGGGATAATGCACTATAGGGAAGGAGAGGGCACATTCTGATTTTGACTTTGGTGCTGGCAGAGGTCTTCATAGCTGAGATGTCCTTGGAGCTGGATCAAGTAGATCAGTGGTGGGTGATTGAGTGAAGGGCATGGATGGAGGGATGGAGGGACGGAGGGACCAGCCTGATGAATGCAAAGGGTCTCAAAGTTCTCGGAGTGGTTGGGGGACAAGAGGCTGGGTGGTGTGGTAGGGGGAGAGGGCTCTTGGTGAGGGAGGGCTACAGGCAAAGTGATCTGAGTAGACTGGGGGCTTTGGAGGCTGAGCTTCTGAGATGCAGAACAAAGGCTACACACGTAGTCTAGCATTGAGAGGAAAATTTGTTTTTCACCTTGATTTTTGGAGTTTTTTTTTTTTTTTCATGTGCTATGGTTTAGATATCCTCCAAAAGCTCATGTGTGAGACACTCCAAAAAAATTTAGAGGTGAAATGATAGGGTTATGAGAGCCTTGACTTAGTCAGAGCATTAATCTCAATAGGGATGAACTGGGTGGTAACAATAGGCAGGAGCAGTGAGGTTGGAGGAGACAGATCACTATGGGCATGGCTTTGGGGTATATATTTTGTCCCTGGTGAGCGCAGCTCTCTCTGCTTCCTGGCACCACATTCTGAGCCACTTTCCTCCACCCGTCTTCTGCCATGATGTTCTGCCTCACTTTGAGCCCCAAAGAATGGAATCAGCTGTCTATGGCCTGAGACCTCTGAAACCATGAGCCCTCAAATAAGCTTTTCCTCCTCTAATTGTGCTTGTCAGGTCTTTTGGTCACAGCCACAAAAAAGTTGACTAAAACATCCTGTTTGACCAGGGAGCTAGGATAGTTGACCTTTTATTGAAAGGCCAAATGGTAATGGGCTCTGCAAAAGGATCCCTGGGTTAAATCCCACCTCCATAGCTTTCTTCCTGTGTGTGACGTTGGGTGTCAACGCCCTGAGCCTCAGTATCCCTTCCTACAGGGTTTGTCAGGAATCTTAAAAAACCTCTAAATCTTACCAAGCAAGATCTGGTAAAAAGTTTAATATTAGCCGGGCGCAGTGGCGCAAGCCTGTAATCTCAGCACTTAGGGAGGCTGAGACAGGAGAATCGCGAGTTCAAAGCCAGCCTCAGCAGTGGTGAGGCGCTAAGCAACTCAGTGAGACCCTGACTCTACATAAAACACAAAATAGGGCTGGGGATGTGGCTCAGTGGTCGAGTGCCCCTGAGTTCAATCTCCAGTACCCCCCCCCCCCAAAAAGTTTAATATTGGTAGTGATGCAACTATGGATTGGCCACGTGGCTTTTCCTATCCGGGCCTCAAAATCCTTTAATGAGGGTATTGAAGGAGTTCTGTGATCTTTTAGTCTAAAATGCTTCCATTCCCAATGGTTCCTTTGGTGAAGAAGTTAAAGCAGATAACACCTTTAGTTTTCCTTTTCTGACGAAATGAAGAACCAGAATAATTCAGGGGTGCCGATCTGCAGTGCCCAGGAGTGCTGAGAGCTGATAAGGCTGTCAGGACCCATGGCCCCATCGCGGAACATCTTCCCTGTTGTCAATAGAGATGGACAACCAGCCTCTCCTGATTGGAACTGGAGCAACCTGTCAATTCCAGTGGCTGCATTGCTTTAGCTTTTTCCTTTGAATGGGATTTTATTTATTTATTTTTTTGTTAAATGACCCAGGGGCCCTACCATTGCTCAAGTGTTTTGATCATCACTTGGCTTTGCCTCTCTGAGTCTGTTGCCTGCTTGGCTGGCCACAGGGTCAGTAGCAAGTGATTTATCACCTGCTGCCTGTCCACCTCCCAGTCTGTCTGTGCTCTTGTTCAGCTTCTGGCATGTTTGACAGGCAGGCCGTGTGGCTCCCGTATGCTGTGTCTGAGGCACGTCTTGCCACCAAGAAGCTGCCTCCCGGGAGATGCACCCAGGATCAGTGTATCTAATTCATCTGATGGATATTTAGCTCATTAAACAGCAATAGATTCAAACAGAAAAATGAAACCGTGCACATCATTAGAGCTAAATATGTTTCCTTTCTTTGTCTTAGTTTTATCTTCTGAAGGGAAATGCAAGTTGCTCTGCATAATGAGAGGCTCATTGCTGGAGAAGGACAAGAGACCGGAAGCATGGAGGCAGACAGAGATAACCTTCCTCCTTGCAGGAACAGGGTGGTGGTGAATCCATATTTCTACATAATCGGCTGTTCTGTGGGGCCCCTGCTTTGCTCCATCCCTGCAGGGGAAAGAGTCACAGGGCTGATACAGGGAGGAGGTCTCTGTCCCTTTCAGCCTCAGGGGCAGCTGGCTTGCCAGCTTTGTCCTCCCCTCTGCCCTTTCCAGCCTGGTCTAAGACCATAGCATGAGCTGGCTGCTGGGAAATGACTCTTCATGGTGAATGGTTCTCTTTTATTAGAGAGTCAAGCTATTAGTTGGCCTTAAGTTATTTAGTCCTTGGTTTGTGGTTAGAATCTTCATGACCCAAAAAATCCTTTGGGGACGGACATAGTTAAAGTAAGTCACAAGCCCTTCATTATATTCCAGGATTTTTCTCAGGACTGCATGGCTGAGCATCTAGCTAATGTCTGGCATACTACAGTAGACTATTCTTGCTCACTTCCTTCACATCTATTTTCTTCTTTATTCTGTCCTCAATGCTTAGATTTACTTTGGAGGGACCACTTTCTCCTGAGATTAGCCTTTGTCTTAAAACTGGGGATTGAACCTAGGGGTGCTCTACCACTGAGCTACAGCCCTTTATATTTTTTATTTTGGGATAGGGTCTTGCCAAATTACTGAGGCTGGCCTCCAACTTGTGATCCTCCTGCCTCAGCCTCCCAAGTTGCTGGGATTACAAGAATGCAACATGGCACTCAGCTAGGATTAGCCTTGAATATTGATTCCACTCTTGTCTCCAGGGGCTTGCTTGGTTTATCACATTCCCTGGGCATGTGATAGAGTTTAGGCAAATGACGTACTAGATGTCAGTGTGGGTATGTGGGTAGTGGTCCACCATTTTTCTGTGCAGAGGCTTGTGGGAGAGAAGCCCTCTTTTTCTCCTGGATGGAGTGCTCTGAGACCATGAGGTTGGAGTTGGTGCAGCTCTTTCATATCCTGGAAGGGTATGCCAAAGATGAGGTTGATATACAAAGGAGGTCAACAGGGAGAGAGTCAGTGTTGGCTCCCTGATGATAAGGTGACTCTCTAGAAGAAACCACAAGTGAAACCAGCTCACTTCTGGATTTTTCAGTTACATAAGCCAATTAATGTGTTGCACTCTGGGGTAATTTTCCTCTCAGTTGCAAAGGGAAGTTTTCGGATAGATAATCCTATCAGTCACAAAACTGAGTAAACCAGTGGCCAGAGACACCTTATTTGGTCTTATCGACAAAGTATATTCCTCTCTGTTCCCGGATTAGAGATTTTGTAAGAGTTTATGTTTAGGGAGAAAATGTGCCTGACACTAACTTACATGTTATAAGTTGTTAACACCTTCACATGACCCAAGGAGGTGCATACTATCATTAATGCCATTTGACAGATGAGGAAACTGTGGGGCACAGGGGTCAAGTCGTTCTCTCGAGGTCACAGAATTCGTAAGTGGCAGAGCTGGTATTTAATCTGACATCAGATTTCTCCTATTTCCTGTAACAATTTCCAGAAACAAAGCTGATGATTCTTCCCACCGGGAGCTATCAACCATCCAGCCAATTTCCTTGCCTAGAGCTTTCTCAGCATTCCTCAATTCTGTCTCCCTGGCCCAAATGACAATGGTCTGCAGCATTCTTAAATCATCTTTCGGCTTCCTCCAAGTCTGACACTCTGGTGCCTGTAACATTCATCTCATAGCATAGTGCTATATTAGAGCAATCAACTACTTCCACCTGCTTTTTAGCACCTGCTTTTCCAGAATTGTCCCAAATGCGAGTTTCACGGCCCGAGGAAGTTACTCAGTGATTAGATTAGGTTAGGTGAGATTAGGGATTAGATTCCTTGGGAATGAGCATTTAATATTCCTTTAGGTTAAGTAATGAGTTTTGAAATCTTGTTTAGCCCATAACATGCTGCTCTTGCCAAGTCCCAGGGAGAGTGGGGGATCATACAGTGTTCCCCATTGTCCTTTTCTGTCCTCTGGCCATGTCCATCCTTTTGGCACAGTTTAGCCATATCCATGATTGGTCTTTCAAATCCCTGCTCAGAGAGCCCTCAGATTTTCACCTTCACTCTCTCTGTACTGATATGCCCCAGGTGCTGCTTTGATCTGAGCCTTCATGTGACATAGCGGAAAGAACCTGAGGTGGGCCACCTTGAGGTGGGTCCCCCATGGCATGATGAGGGGCACTGAGAGACCAATGAAGAAAAGTCATCAGGAGACAAGCTGTCTATGTCACCAAGCTCTAAGAGGTGACCCATACCTAGGCTTTCCAAATGCTCATCATTCTGCAGAATCTGTTGCTAAACCCATGGAAAGGGTGTGTTCTAGTCAGCTTTTTTTGGTCACTGTTACCAATAGACCTGACAAGGACAACTTAGAAGAGGAAAAGATGATTTTGAATCACAGTTTCAGAGGTTCGGTCCTAGGTCAGCTGACTGCACAGCTGCACAGCTTTGGGCCCTAGGTGAGACAGAACGTCATGGTGGAAGGGTGTGGCAGAAGGACACAACGCAGGATGTGGCAATCAAGAAGGAGAGAAAGAGGAGAGGGGGTGGGGGAGGAGAGAGAGTAGGAGAGCCAGCGCACTGTGCTCACCAGGGATAAAATACAAACCCTAAAAGCATACGGCCAGTGACCTACTACCTCCAGCCACACCCTACCTGCCACAATTAACACCCATTTAATCCACATTAGTGGATTAATCCACTGATTAGGTCACAGCTCTCATAATCTAATCATCTCACTTCTGAAAATTCTTGCATTTTCTCCTACATGAGATTTTGGGGGACACCTTATATCTAAACCATACACACAGGGATAGCACATACTCTGGACTTCCAATCTTTCCTTTCCACATCAAGCAGTCATTGGCCTGTGTGTTCGAATAAACACAAACCTATGTCGGTACATCAGAGAGTGATTTTTACAACTCACATAAGAAAACATTCAGATCCCTGACTGTACTAGTTATGGTCCTGTTCCATTCACTCCTTAATTGAATTATTTATTGATCCAGCCACCTGGATATTCATCTAAGAAAACTTTATTGAGTACATACATGTACCTCAATGCCTACTGTATAAAATAAAGATGAAAAATATATATTTACCCTTGGAGCTCACATTTCAGTAGAAGAGAGACAAGTACAAATGTTTCAATATGTTCAGGTCAACATTTTAACAGAGGTAGTTGTTGGGCATCTTAGAAGCACAGAAGAGAGACCAGGTTTTGGAATCACCAAAAGGCTTCCTAGCAAAGGTGACATCTGGGATGCTCTGCAGAGTCACTGTGGAAGATACAGTGAAAGTCCTACCCTTCTTCCTTCTGGCAATAGGACCTACCAGGTTTTAGCTGGGAAAAAAGGTCAAAGACTCATGTTCCATGCTCTCTTACATCTAGCTATAGCTGTGGGACCACATTCTAATCAAAATAGGATAGGAGTGGAAGAGAGATGTATGGTTTCATTGCATTTTTAACAAAAGTATCTTGCCTTAGACTCTTTTTTCCCCACCCTCTGTGGGTTGGGATGTGGGTGAGGTAGAAGTGATCCAGCTCTGACCCTGTGGGTGATATTCTAGGAGATGACAGAGCCACACCATAGAAGGAAATGGGGTCCTTGAATGAATCTGTGGAGCAGAGGCATCCGCCAACTCTGGAGTGCCCACCATCTCTCGCCACCACCATCATATGTGGGCACCCCTTTATGACAGCAGATTTACCTACATCTTTACAATGTAACTGACCATCACAGATTCAGTTCTGTGCAAGGACTATAGCCTAATATATTAAAATGTCTTCCTTTTGAAGCTTGATCGCCAAGTAGTTGGTGATCACCCTGCTTTGATATTTCTGGAGGATCTGGAGGTGAATAAGACTAGATTCTGGTGAAAACTTTGAGCACAATGAACAGCCACACAGACATACAGTTCCCCCCTTCTACCAGCTCTCTGCTCTGCTGGAAGCTGGGAGGTGGCTTGTCTAAAGTGATAGAATCGGTGGCAGGACCTTTTCTCCTTGGCTTATGATTTGACTCTCCTGTTTTCTTACACATTTTCTGCCACCCTCTTCCCCTTGAGCTTGCCATGGCTTTGGGTAATGTTATCTATCACATTGAACTTCTTCAATTTAAAGATTCATTCCTGTTCTTATTTCTGAAATTTCCTAAGTCATAGTAATCTTCAAGTTGTATTCCACTCAGTCCCTCTGTATTAAAACCCGAGATCCTGGGCCCTTCCTAACTGTGTCTGCAGTTGATTCATGGCCTTGGAACCTGTCCTTGGGCCCCGTCTCTGCTATCACTTTCCGTCCTCCTGTGCAAATTAAAGCAACTCATTGGGCAGGGTTAGTCTGACCAGCGTCTGTCCATCTGTGCTGGTTCTTGCTCAGTGCCCTGATGCTTTTGTCCCTCAGGGGAGTTTCTGGCAAGCTTTACAATTGGAGCTATTTAATCGCCTTAATCCATCTCGATCAATCTTTCTTCTATTCCTGCTGCATCATCTTTGTCTTCCAAGTCACACGACCAAGAGCAGATCCAAAAAACTATTTTTTGGTTTAAATATTAGCAAATGAGGAACACAAGGACAGAGGGATGCTTTTATTCCTTTCCAGCATTTCCCACATGCTATCAGGCAATGGACTAGAGGGTAGTTGGCTGCATCTTCCCGGAGTCTACCCGCAGGCCACGGGCAGGGTAGTCAGCGTCTCCATGGGGACTTCTCCAATCCATGGAATCTGCTCTGGTCCTTATGGACTCACAGAGACAATATCAGGATCCATGGGGAATCTTCTGCGGAAACAAGGATAAAGTCTCAAACTCCTGCTCTCTTAGGACTTTTGTTCCTAGACTCTCATGGCCTGAGCTTCCAGCCCAGTGGACTTCTCTCTCCTGTGGTCCCTCTGGCCAGTGCCTGCCACTGTGAAACTCACACTGCACTGTTGTGGCTTGAGAATGAGCCTCTGTCTCTTTCATGGTGAGTGATGCGTCTTCACAGCATCTGTTACTGGGCAGTGCTAAGGCTGCCCAGGGAAGAGGCTGAGCTGGACACTCAGGGTTCTGGAAATATTCTGAGTCAAATTGGCAGGAAAGTAGGTTTGATTGAAAACCAGCTCTGGAGGAAGATAGAAGAAACTTTTTGTTTCAAAAATCCCCATCTTCTGAAGGCTCTGGGGTGAGGAAATCTTTTAAGAGGCTGAAAAATAGGACAAAAGGCTGGAAACATACATTGGCAGGTATAGTTGGTCTGCACTGGACAGGCCGGGCAGGTGAAGCCAGAATTAGACAGGCAGTCAGTATAAATAGGTAAATCGAGTCAGGTAGGATCAAGGAGGCCAATTTGAGTCTGGGAAGTTGGAGAGGGATTGAAATGCTAATGCCTTCAGAGCTGTTCCTCCACCCTTATCAAGATAACCTACCCCTGCTCCAACTTGTCTCTAAGGTAACCTGTCCCAGGGATTGTCCCTTCCTACAGGGAGTTGTTAATTACGTCTCCTTCCTGCCCAGATCACTCCATTTGATTTTCACCTTTTGGCCATCCCACCAGAGCATCTCCTGAGGCTAGTCCTGTACGCAGGAAGGAGAGAGATAAGGGGAAGAGAGCAGGAGAACAAAGGAAACCTAGGACATATAAAAAGGACACCCTCACTTCTTAGGATACTAGGATACCAGCTATGGCCCCCTTCTTCCTCCTGGGAGAAGTCTATGTTACCCACTTTTAAACAAACCCTGCTTTATATGCTTGCCTTGGTGTACTTCTCTAATGTTATACTTCAGCATGTGAGGAAGCAGGACTCGTCACCAGTAACCAGCGGTTATCACAGGGACAAACTCCACTCTTAATGTCCAGGCTGGTGGGGGGTGGGGGGCAGCCCTTCAGCCTTTACTCTCAGCAGGAGGAAGTTGCCCTGTTTCAGAGGGTTCTTAATTACAGTGTGTTTTACACCTGGCACCTAGGTAGAGCCTGGGAAGAGTTTGCAAGATGAATAAATGAATCCTCTGAACACATCGGGGGACACACTGGTTACAGACCCTTCCGAGAGGCGCCTGAATACCACATCACGAAGCCATCCAGGTTTGCAATTCTGAGTGCATCTGGCATTCCACACTTCACCTCCTCCTGCCACATTGCAGCCTGTGCCAGCAGTGGCCTTGTGACCTGGTGATGCTCATTTCCCCAAGCCCAGGGTTCCTGGCTCTGAAGCCTAATTTCCATTCAGCAAGACCTGGCTTTCCTCTTGGCATCCTTTGGATTATGACAGGTCTCTTGAGTGTTTCCTCAGTGGCCTCTGGTACCTTCTGTGAGGCACTCCCCATTTACAGCCAGAACATATGAAGCTTCTCACTAGCCTAGGCTCCCTTGGAGTGATGGGCTGGGATTTGGATGGTTTAGTATTTGAACCTAATTGGGGAGGAACTCTACTTATTATGGACTAACAGGGAAGATATCAGAATAGGAAACTTCAATGAAAAGACCCTCATCCTTGATTCTAGACGTCTAGATGGCTCTACCCATGCCTTTTCTTCCTTTCTTCTTTCGTTCCTTCCTTTTCTCCCTCCCTTCCTCCCTTCCTTTCTTCTTTTTCCTTCTTCCTTTTTAAAATGTCTTATAACATTGGCAGGCATTAGCTCCCTGCTGGGCCCATTACCTGGAACTGGACACTGAGCCCTCCAATGTCAGCTGTTCCCCACTCCCAAGCATTTGGGCCAAGCTCTAGGTGACCCCTGAATTGCTGGGTTCCCTGACTCATGACTTTTCATGGTTCACAAGTACCAAGGAGGTACTTCTTTTCTGCCTAGAAAGAAACTTCTAATTTTAAATGTTTTGTTTGGCTTCAAGTCCATTTGAATGCGAAAATACAATGGAATTCTATTAAAATGGTGTCTGGGGCATGAGACACCAGGATAAAAGACAGGAAATTGCCCTAACTGTTATGCAAGGCTCTGCAAGGCTCTGCAAGGCTCTGGCAGTCCCTGGATAAGAGCAGAAGCAGGCTGTTAGGGAAACAGGTGGCTAGAGCTCCTGCAGGCTCCCAACCTCTCCTGCCTGTTTTAATAGCACAGGGGACTGTTGGACAGTAATACACCAAGTCAGTTTATACTGCTTTTCCCCAAATGAAGAATTTTCCTAATTGTTCAACAGGAAAATTGCTTCTTGGCTTGCAAGTACATTCTGAAATCACATCATAGGAGTAAAATGAGTAGCTGGGTATCATTGAGGGTGGGCCTCAATGATAGGAAAATTTATAAATTTCAGAGTTGGAGTCTCACCACCTTCCTTGAAGTAGAAATGATCGGGACTCAGAGAGGGGAAGAGAAGAACGCCCAGCCGTGCATGAAGACTCCTGGCTTTTGGTCTCCCAGCCTTATCCCTTCTTTCGTGCCTGATTTGCTGCATGGAGATTTTTAGGAAAGTTCTGTGCTAGAATATTCTTCCTGGCTGCTGTTGGATTCAATGCTCAAAGATGTAAGGGCCAGCCTGAGACAGTGTCCTTCAGGTGTTTTAGTCAGCTTTGTGTCACTGAGAACAAAATACCCAACAAGAAAATCTTATAGGAGGAAAAGTTTATTTTGGCTCATGGTTTCAGAG
This sequence comes from Geosciurus inauris, assembly GCA_004024805.1. Classification (NCBI taxonomy): domain Eukaryota; kingdom Metazoa; phylum Chordata; class Mammalia; order Rodentia; family Sciuridae; genus Geosciurus; species Geosciurus inauris. Next base: position 28,356 of record PVHX01012056.1, on the reverse strand, counting down.
GTTCAGGCCATGGTCAGCTGACTCCATAGCTCTGGGCCTGAGGGGAGCCAGAATACTATGGCAGAAGGGCATGGCAGAGGAAAGCGGCTCAGGACGTGGTGGCCAGGAAGCAGAGGCAGAGGGCTCTGCTCATCAGGGACAAAATATAAACCCCAAAGGCACACCCCCAGTGGCCTACTTCCTCCAGTCACACCCTACCTGCCTACAGTTAACACCCAGTTAATCCATATCGGTGGATTAATCCACTCATTAGGTCCCAGCTCTCAAAATCTAATCATTTCACCTCTGAACTTCCTCACATTATCTCACACATGGGTTTCTGGGGAACACCTCATACACAAACCATACGTAACACCACTAAAGGCAAAGAGAAGATAATTAGGTCTATGGCAGAACTTCTTGAACATTAGGGTATTGGGATTCTGGGATTGAACACTTTAGTAGGGCGCAACTGAAATTTTTGCACTGAATCATGTTTCTAAAAAGAATGTTAAAAACAGGGATAAACTCAGAAAGGATAATCAAAGTGGTAAAACAGAGAAGAGGTAGCATGAGTTTTACCTTCCCCAAAGTTTTAAAGATGAGAAAATCATGAACCATCTGTGGGTAGGTTCAATGTCACCTGAGGTGGGGAGACGGGTCAGAGAACCAGGAAGGTCTGGTCCAGGTCTGGGATTCCCAGATGGCAGATTTCTATCCGGTGTCTGTTCCTCAGTTCCCAGGATTGGTGCCTCAAGGGTCCAAGCCATGGTTTGGCTAGGGTTAAAGAGACTCCCGAAGCCAAGTAACTCAGCAAAATAGGCCTTCCACTGTGGTTCTCGTAATTCAGTGAGTCATGGCTAGTTCCTCTCCTTTGGCCCTGAGGAAAAGCCTCATATCACCAGATAACCTTTCAGAGGCAAGGCCCAAGCACATTTCAACGAAATTATATGTGCCTTTTTTATTTTTAAATTTTTTAATTTTCTTCCCTGTTCTCTTCCACCTCCTCCTCCTTCCTTCCTCCTCTTCCTCCTCTTCTTCTTCCTCTCCCCTTCTTTTCTTTTCCTCTCCTTGTCCTTCTCCTCTTCCTCTTCTTCCTTTTAAATCAAGTAATCAGTGCTAAGGAAAGTATTAGGTAAGATTGTGGAAATTAAGACATAAATGAGATTTGATTACCTGCACTCGGCTTGCTCACAGGTTATTGGGGAATAAGACCCACACGTTGCAAAGAGCTATGCTACAATACTATGCATTGTTAGGGAGTATTTTAGTCAGCTTTTTCGCTGCTGTGACTAAATGACCCGAGCAGCACAACTGCAGAGAGGACGAGAAGTTTATTAGAGGGCTCACAGTTTCAGAGGTCTTAGTCCATAGAAGGCCGGCTCCATTTCACGGGGTTTGGAGTGAGGCTGAACATCATGGCGGAAGAGTGCGGCAGAGGAAAGCAGCTCACAAGGTGATCAAGAAGCAGAGAGAGACTCTACTTGGCAGATACAGATATATATGCCAAAGTCACGCCCAGTGCCCACCCCCTCCAGCCACACCCTACCACTTCAGTTACCACTCAGTTAATCCCTATCAGGGGATTAATTCACTGATTGGGTTAAGACTCACAACCCAATCATTTCTCCTCTGAACCTTCTGGCATTGTCTCACATGTGAGCTTTGGGAGGACACCTTACATCCAAACCATAAGAGAGAGGGACAAAGGACAAACAAAGAGAGGATGTTAAAGTGTTCATTTCTGCCCAATGGAAACAAGGATGTTGTATGGAAAGCTTTTCTCCATCAGAGTGGTCAGACTTTGAGAGGATAACACTATGTGAATTCAACACAAGAAATACATGGTAATTAGAAGAATGCAAATACCTCACATCCCTTGTAAAACTACAATGAAGATTTTGAAAACACTAATTATATTAACCACAAGTGTGTATTGAATACTGTCTTCATGCCAGGCACTGTGTTAAACAACTTGTATGCATTAACTAAGTTAATTAAATACTTTCAATATGGCTATGAAGTGACAGTACTTCCTCATTTTACTGAGGAGGAAAGAGAGTCTCAGTGAGATTAAGTAACTTGCTGGGTGTGGTGGTCTACAGCTGTGATCCCAGCAACTCAGGAGGCTGAGGCAGGAGGATTGCTGGACAATTCAGTGAGGCCCTAAGCAACTCAGTGAGATACTCTCTCTAAATAAAAAATAAAAAGGGCTGGAAATGTAGCTCAGGGGTAGAGCACCCCTGGTTCAATCCCCAGTACAGAGAGAGAGAGAGAGATTAAGTAACATGTTCAAAATCTTTTAGGGCTGAAATTTGAACCCAGGAATTTTAACCAGTCACTTTTTGTAGGTATTACTTGTTGAATATCCACCATGTACTGGGAACTCTAGGTAAGTAACCCTTTTAATCTTTAAAATGACCCTAGAATGTAGGTATTATAGCTTTGTTTTATAGAGGAAGATGCATATGCCAAGAGGTGAGTCTTATAAATTTATATAGCCATTAAATGGAAGGACTGGGACTAGCCCTCAATCTGTCTGACCTCCCAGACGCATCTTCTTTTGACCTTGTCAGATTCTTGCCTCTGAATTGGATTCTTAGCTGTCTTAGTCCAAAAGGCTAATGGCAAGCACTGGATATTCCAGGCAGGTTGCCTGGGGGGAGCCTGTGCCCTTTTATAATGGAACGGTAACTCACATTTGCTTAGGGCTGGAGGTGCTTGCTGGGAGAAGAGTCAAGGAAACATGAGGTAGTTACACAGAGGCCAAGAAGGGGGTGAGTCATTGAGGCCATTTTGGTCACTGACATAAGAAGGCTTTAGTGAGGCAGTGGGGTGTTAGCTGGGGAGAGTTCAGGAATTCTGAGTCCCAATCCTGACTTCTAATCTGGGCATTGGAGCTGTGTGACATTGGGCTATTTAGAACACCTTTTTGAGCTCTGTTTTTTCGACTATAAAATGGGAATGGGTAGTGCTTCCTTGCAGAGTTGCCATGAAGGAGAAATGAGTGAGTCTGGAGTATAGAGTTGGCCCCTGGGCAGGCTGTGATCAATAAACACCATCTTATTGCAGTTACTCTGGTTCCTGCTGGCTTTGATCAGGCCATAGAGAAAAAGAGGCTAATTTCTCGAGAAGGAAGAATCTGATTTCTGCAGGGAGGCCCTGGGGCATGGACTGGCATGGGAGACTGTGGCATAATATCCATCTGTTTGGTTCTTTCTCTAGGCCAGAATGCTGGTTTCAGGAACCTTCATCCAAGCACTAAATCCACCTAATTGGTTTGAAAAGCACTGGGTGGATAAACATCCGGTCAGCCCATCACTGTAATAACGCTGGTGACATTTATGCTGGAGACGAAGGATGCAGAATGAATGGAAATTGGACCCCAGGTACCCTACCACAATGACAGCACAGACAAGGCACCCTCTGAGCCTACAAATGCCAGCCCAGAGGGTAGGGGGTAGTCAGGGATGCACCAGGCAGGGGTGAGCACCACCTGGGGCTTCCAGATACTTAATGAAGAGATTGCAGACTGAATTAGGAAGTAGATCAGGCCTGCCCATGGCATGGATAAGTGGAAGGATCCCCAGAACAACGTGCACCGTGAGTTACTTCCTGTCTCAGAACCTCTGCTCCCTGACATTCTGGGGTTTTGGATACAGCATAAGAGGAAAGAATAAACAACCTGGCCCTGTTCCTGCAGAGCTTTGGGTGTTCTGGAAACACTGCATCTTTGTTGTTGTTGTTCCCAAACGTCCTAGACCTGTACATACTCCATTCACATACCCAGGAGGGCACCCCATTCATCCGCTCCTTTGTTAATACCATTTTTTGCATACACTCATTAATTATGATGGTGTCACCCCAAATGGGCCCCACCCTAGCAAGGTACCCAGCATTCAGACCTTCCCTGTGTCCTTGAGGTGTCTGGAAGTTAACAGGGTAGTGCATCACATCAGACAGAGCCCCAACAAGAAAGAGATTAACACAGGCAGATTAAGATTAATTGTGGGCAGGTTTCTTTCCTTAGGGACTAATTATAAGGGAGTGGGCGGGGCAAACAGCAGCATGGTTCTCTCTCCCTCCAGGGCCAAGGGGGCTACAGAGAGAACAGATCCAGGAACCCAGCAAGAGAGGAGCGATGCTCAGCCAGCCCACAGTAACCCCACAGGGAAGGAACCTGACCTTCTGGATGCTCTGCCTTGGCCAGCCTGACCAGAAACTCAAGAGTAAGTGAGCCCATTGGTTTGGTCAACAGAGTCCGGCTTCCTGGGACTGAGGGCAAAGTGGAGAGTGGGCCTGGAGAGGCGAACGTAGGTTTTCCAGCATGTGCACTTACGACTCACCGCAACGGCTGTGACTGTCAGTGGTGAGAATGGAGAGCTAGGGAGTCCTGGCAGGGAAGGAGTTGTTCTTCCCAGTCCTCTGATCTCACCCCACTCCATTCCCAGATTCACAGGGGTGGTGTTGATCTCCCTGGCATCAGAGTTGGATACTTTCAGTCCTCTCCAGGATCATTTCTTCTTATTCTCTCACCTCCACCACCATGAAGACGTGTGCCTTTCCTGAAGACTCAACACGCCCTCTTCTTGTGGGCTTTGAACCTACCAGTTCTTAACCCTACTCTAGCCTGACATGCTCCGCCTCCTCCTCTTTGCCCCGATCATCTCAGATGACCTTAAAGATGTTATGACCTACTTGAACATCAAGAAAGGTATAGAGAGCAGGGCACAGTGGCACATACCTGTCATCCCAGCCACTCAGGAGGCTGAGGCAGGAGGATTGCAAGTTCAAGACCAGCCCCAGCAACTTAGAGAGATCCTGTCTCAAGATAATAAAAATAAAAATAAAAATAAAAAGGGATGGGGGATGGAGCTCAGTGGTAGAGCACCCTGAGTTCAATCCCCAGTACCAAAAAAAAAAAAAAGAGAGAGAGAGAAGGAATCAGACACCCACATCCCCACCACCTGTATTCAATAAATGTTGAAATTTTGCCATATATGTTTCAGATATTTTTTTTTTAAAAAGGAAATAAAGCATCACAGACACAATAGAAGCATTTATTTCTTCCCCTCCTTGGAACAGTATTTTGATGTTAATGAGTGTTCACCTCTTTATGTTTTTACATTTTTGGAAGATATCTCTGCCTTAAAAATGTACATAATTACCATTGTGTTATATATATATACATACATATATATATGTGCATATATATATATATATATACACATCTTTTTATAGCATATTGTTTGCATTCAACACTATATGAGTGTTTATGAGTGTTTTCCTGTGTTGGATCTACTGGTTGGGCATAGTCTTAAGACATTTTACTGGCTCACTAGAGTGACAGGGGTCAAGTAATGATGTCTGGCCCACTCTACTCTTCAAAAGAGTGGCTTTCACTGAGATTTCATAGGTACCCAAACTACAGTAACTACCAAGTCTCATTGCATCTGCCCTGTTGCCCAGTACAACAATATGACTACTCATAGACATAGAATCTTCTAAGGAAAGAAGAGACAAATGTGGCTGCTACTGCTCCAGCCTTCGCCCATTTACCAGGGAGGTCCCGTCCTTCCTTTCCTGTGTGAATGCTTGCCACTGGATGATCTCCAGAGGCTGTCTATAAACACTACCAATTTTCATGGCAGTTTTGATCTACTTCCTATGTCTACCATCATTTTCAATGCCTACTAAATTTTCAAACTTACATAGGCACTACCTCTAATGAGAAGAAATATGTTATTATTTGGTAACTCTGTTGACTAAAGAAAGAAAAACATGGATCTATCACCAAACATTACCTAATACTGAAGCATTTTTGGTTTTAGACTCCATACCCCACAGTCATGGCTCAGAGCACTACAGAAGCCATTCGAATGAGGACTTACCCAGAGGACCTAAGGTGTATCACACCAGGAGAACTGCTCCTATTACCAGTCCCAGCGATCTTAAGAACACATCACCACCACCCTATGTAAAAGCAGTAGGTTGCTCTGAAGCTACATTTGTGGTAACACATACAGATACATCTTACTTATTTTACTTGCTGAATTTATTCCACTGTATGAATATATTGCAATTTGTTTATCCATTTTGCTATTGATGGTCATTTAAGCTTTTCAGTCTTCTGCTATTATCCACAATGCTGCAATAAAAATCTTAGAGCTGGGCATAGTGGTGCACGCCCGTAATCCCAGTGGCTCAGGAAGCTGAGGCAGGAGAATCACGAGTTCAAAGTCAATCTCAGCAATTTAGTGAAGCCCTAAGCCATTTGGCAAGACCCTTTCTCTAAATAAAACATAAAAAGGGCTGGGGATGTGGCTCAGTAGGTACAATCCCAGGTGCAAAAAAATAAAAATCTTTGAGCTCATATAAAAACGCCTCTGGGATGGAGATATATATATATATATATATATGACAGTGGTCCCATAAGATTATGATTGAGATGCAAGATTCTTACTGCCTAGTAACATTACAGCACAATTCAGTATTCATGTGTTTATAGTGATGCTGGTGTAAACAAACCTACTGTGCTTCAGGTGTAAAAATATACAGCAATATAATTACGTACAGTATGTAATACCAGGTAATAAACCACTATGTTTTTACTGTGTATTGCTGTTTATATTTACGATGCTATACTTTCTATTGTTATTTTAGAGTGCACTTCTCCTTATGAAGAACGGTAACTGTAAAACAGCCTCAGCAGGTCCATCAGGAGGGATTTCAGAAGGAGGCCTTGTTGTTCAGGGAGGTGACAGCTCCGTGCCTGCTATTGCCCCTGCAGACCTTCCAGTGCCATGAGACTTGGAGGTGGAAGACCATGATATTGGTGATCCTGACCCAGTGCAGGCCCAGGCTGGTGTGTGCATCTTAGTTTTTAATAAAGAAATTTTAAAACTAAAATAAAGAAAAAGAATAAAAATATAAATAGCTCATAAAATAAGAGTATAAAGAAGGGAAATTGTTTTTGCACAATATGTTTACACTTTAACTCATTAGTACCAAAGAATCAAAAAGATTTTTTAAAACTTGAAAGCTTCTGAAGTGAAATACTGTAGTAAGCTACAGTTCACTTATTATTGAAGAAAGAAAAAAAGCTGAAATAAATTTAGTGCAGTCTAGTGTACAGTGCCTATAAAGCTTCCGGTGATGTTCAGGAATGTCCTAGGCATCCTCGTTCATCCATGGCTCTCTTGCTGCTCACCCCAGTCCTGTGAGCTCCACTCATGGTAAGTGTCCTGTAGAGGTTTACCATTGTTTCAATCTTTTATATGATTTTTTTTCTGTATCTGTTGTGGATTTAGATATTTAGACACACACATACTTACCATTGTGCTATGGTTGCCTACAGTATTTTCAGTACGGTAACATGTCACACAGGTTTGCAGCCTGGAAGCAATAGGCTATCCCGCAAAGCCCAGGTGTGCAGGAAGCTCCACCACCAAGGTTTGTGTAAACCCACTCCACAACATTCATACGATGAAAAATTGCCTGATGGCGTGTCGCTCAGAATGGACCCCCTTCATAAAGCCATTCGAGACTGTACTCAGCGGGTCACATGGCGCATGCTGTGTGAGTGTGTGTGTGTGTGTGTGTGTGTGTGTGTGCAATCCTGACAAATTTGTCTCCAAATTGATGTGTCCATTCACACTCTTGCAGTAACATCTGAGAGGACTTTGCTTTAGATTTCAAATTTCAGGGCTATGCAAATAATTTGAGGGGATGAATGGAGTAAGAGAAATAGTCCTGAATCAGTGAGAGAAGATTCCAGCCACGGCTCCTCCCCTGTCTTGCTCTTGGACTTTGGCAAACGTATTTCCCTCTCTGAGTCCCGATGTCCTCATGTTTAAATTGAAGGCATGGGACTAGAATGTCTCTGAAGTTTCTTCTAGCTGTAACCTTCTGCAATCCGTATTTTAAATAATGGCTGGCATAAGAGGGTGAGGGAGCCTGTGTCCGTTCATGCGTGCTTTCTCTCATCTGTCAGGTCCTTGCTATGCCCTCACCGCATCCGGGCACCTGGATAACACAACCATGCCCCTGTCCTTAAGCACCTTACATGTGGAAGGGAGAGAGAGACCAGCAAATAGAGCAGCTCAGGTCCATGGCATCTCAGGTTAGGGAGGGTTGGGAAGGGCTTCCTGGTGGAAGTTATCTTTTGTCTTAAGGATGAGTGTCAGGTAAGCAGGTCAAGTGCAAGGAAGGTCATTCCAAGGAGAGAAAATGCTAGAGGCTGTTCTGGGCATCTGAGGATGTATTAAGCAATCCAGTGTGATTGTGCTGTTAGGTGTGGTTGGAAGGGTGGCCTGACATGAGCATGATCGGACTTGGCCATGGTCACATTCAATACCCATACCTCCTTCTCCCCCACTGCAATGCCCTTCTGTTCCTTCCTGGACCCTCACTTGATTCTCCTTCCAAGTTTTCTCTTGGACCTCTTCAAGTCCCTTAGTTGTTCACATCACCACTGTCTTCTGTCACCCAGTTTTTCATTTGTTCCTTCTCTGACCTCTGACTAGTCCATCATGTCGGCATGCAAACTTTCCTCATCCAGGTCTTCATCTCCCTTGTGCCTGTTCTGCAAAATTCCTACCTTGAGTGAATCAATTGCTTTCTATCTTCTTTCTGACTGGGTTTCCCTGGGTGACTGTGGCAGGTGTGTCCCTTCTTGACTTCATGATTTCTGATGGCTCCTAAGCCTGAAATGCTGCCCGTTTGGGGCCACCCTGGTCATCTCTTTTCATGCTTCCATATTCTTCATAGAGGTTGATTCCAATCTTCACACCTGTCCCTAAACTTCCCTTCCTCTCCTCCCACCTGAGTCTCAGCAGATGACCTCATTCCTTACTCTATAGTGAAAATAAAGATCATGGGGCAGGCGCTCCCTCAGCAGCCTGGCCCGACACCTACAGGTGAACCTACATGCGTACTTTCTTCCCCCTTCCTCTTTGCTGACCTGTGCTCTAAATCCTAATGTCTTCCCTCCCTGAGAGGAGGCTGTGCCATCGATTATCCATTCACAAAAAGGCGGAGTCCACTAATCTTTGTCCTTCGCTGGGTCTCCAGTGCCTCAAACAGTCCTGAGCATATAACATGTTTGGAGAAATATTTGTTGATTGATCTTTCTCTTCTTCTCCGCCTTTAACCTCTGCCTCTCTATTGATTCATTGCACTTGAACCTGCTCAAGGATTTTTTCACCATTTAAAATAAAAGCAAAATAGAATCCAGACAGAAACCTCTTGACCCTGTGCACCTTCCCTCGGGGTCCAGCTCTGTGTCTTGTCTCCCCTACCAGCTTGCACTTGAAGGAGTGGCCAAGGACCCTGTCCCCACTCTATGGCTTCCTGTTCACTCCTCCATCCCCTGCCAAGGAAATCGCTCTCCCTCCATGACCTCGTCTCTGCTTGGCAGTGGTCGACCCTGCTGGCTTCTTCTCTCTTTGACTCTTCTCTTGATTTCCGTAACCACACCGCTTTTCAACTGTCTGCCATGGTCTCTTCTCCTTTCTCTGCTCCAAACTACCCCATGTTCCAGCCAGCTGGATCTCTGGAATGCAGATTGGATTATGTCACTCCACTTGAGCCTCTGCAGAGCTTCTATTGTCCTCTGGGTGATGTTCAAAATCCTTCCATGTGCTTGTTGAACCCAGCCTGCTAGGCCTGTCCCTAAGGAGCTCTGAAGCCTCGTCTTGGGTGGGTGTCGGGTACCCTGCGTTCCCATCCACAGGAGGGTGGCCTCATTCTTTCACCTCCATGTCTTTGCCATGCTGTTCCCTTTTGCTATTTGACCCTCAATCATTTGCTCCTAACAGCTCACTTGATTTCAACCCTTATTCAACCCTAAGGGCTTCAGATCTTCTGCTGGCCGGCCTAATCTGATGCTGGAGCTGGATTTGCATTTCCAAACTTGTGCCAACTCTTAGTAATATCTTTGGCTCTTGAGAAGTATTTGATAGCATGTGAGTATGTCTGTATTCATTTTCCCATCTGATTCTCTTAATGGCCTGTTGTGCAGGGACTCTGACCCAGGAAACAGATTCAGGGTTTAGCAGATGGAAGAAGATGCCAGATGCAGTTAGGATGATTGACATACTTGATTCAGTGGTGGCCACAGCCTCCAGCCTCCAGCTTCAGTGCCAGCTCCCACCCAGTTCCATTTTAGACCTCATTTCCCCCCCATTAGCCCATTTCATCCCTAGTCTCTCCCAAAGAACCTTTTTATATATAGGTCAAGCAAAGAAGGCAAATGCTAACAGGTAACATAAGCAAGGAGTACATGCTCACAAGTTAAAGTTTATGACCTTGAGTATATACACTGGATCAGAGTGTTTCTGGCCTTGACTAGCTGTAACATAGCCAGTTCCCAGCCCTGACTACACACTACAAATATAACATAGCCTGCCCGAAGTCTTGGTGAGGGAGCCTACCTATAGCCACTTTGGGCCTGCCCCAACATGGTCCCTTGAGGCAGAAATAGCCACTGTGAGTTCCATTTCACAGACAAGTAGACTGAGGGTTAGAATTTCAGAGACCCCCAAGGCACACAGTGACTAGAAACTACATTTGGATTTGAACCCAGGTCTTCTAACTCCTCATCCCAGCTCCTTGTTCTCTATCCTCTCTCCACATCCCCTAGTAACACCGCTGCCAACCTTACAGAGTGGCACCCCGTCTCTAGCATATCAGCCTTGGTTGGTCTCTTAAGTTGGAGACCCACAATCCTAAGAGGGCTGCTTGCCAGCCTCCCTTTGACACACCTGTTCAGGATGTGCTTGGCAAGAATCGAGAGTGGACAGATGGTGGGAACACACTACCACAAAATCCTTAAGATGCTTTCCTTCACTCCATGTCCCCAGTGAACAGCAGATCGTCTGCCGACATGACTAAAAATAAGTGGCTAGGAAGGACAGAGACGGATGAGGCAGGGGACAGCGGAGAGATGGCAAAGAGGCAGGAGCAGGCAGGGAGGCTTTAGGCTGAAGGAAGACCCGTCAGAAAAGAAAAATGACTGCTGAGTGGGGTCTCCTGTGTCCCCATGCCATGCAGGCCCACACAGCTTCCTGCTGTCTCTGGTCCAAGTTGCCTCCTTCCATCCCTGATTAATAAAACCAGCGTCACTAGCCCTGGCATGTGGTGAACCTCCGTGTGGGCTCCATCAAGCCCACCATCTGCTTTTAATCAGTTTTCCACTGCCCCTTTGATTGTGGTTTTGCCTGAGTCTTGTCCTGATGAGTCCCCTGACACAGCCACACATCTGGGCTGCTTCAAAAGGAGCTGGAGGGCCGAAAACCTGAAGATGGTCTACGAGTGTGGGCTCTGTCCTCAGACAAGGTCACAAAGTGTTACTGTGTTTGCAAAGAAGGGAAGGAAGCAGAAGAATCTCCCCTCAGCCACTGAAGCCAGCAGGTGGAACCAGTCTTCTTCCCACCATGGGCTTTTCTTAGCTGGGTGAGTTTGTACAAATTACTAAACCTCTCTGGGCCTCTCTGTTGCCCCATCTGCACAAGGATTGGGATTATGGGACTTTATTGTCTGGCAGTCAGGAGGGAGACTAGATGATTTCTTTATTTCCTTTTCCAGGGCTATAACTTATGATGTTATGGTTTATTGACTGTTCATGCTCCAGTTTATGACCTATGAATCAAATGCTGACATGATTCATAGGCAGATGCAGTAGGCTAAGTAGTAGCCCCCATGATGTCTATATCCTAATCCCCAGAACCTGTGCATATGACTTTATATAACACAGGAGGCCTTGCAGGTGTGATTAAACCAAGGGTCTTGTGATGGCAAGCTGAGCCTGGATTATTCATGTGGGCCTGATGTGGTCATAGGGCTCCTTGTAAGAGGGAGGCAGATCAGAAAGGAGGAGATGAGATGACAGAAGTTGAGGTTAGAGACTGTAGTGATGTGGAATCCTGGGCCCAAGATTACAGGCAGCCAGTGGAGGCTGAAAAAGTCAAAGAGCCGCATTCTCCCTGCATAATCCTCCAAAGAGCCAGTCCTATTGACATCTTGACTTCAGCCCGATGAGTCTGATTCCAGACTTCTGACACCAGGCCGTGAGAGCATGGGTCTGTGTTTCTTTCTTTCTTTCTTTTTTTTTTTTTGGTCCCAGGAATTGAACCCAGGGGCACTCAACCACTGAGCCACATCCCCAGCCCTATTTTTTTTTTTTTTTTTGGTACTGGAGATTGAACTTAGGGGCACTCGACCATTGAGCCACATCCCCAGCCCTATTTTGTGTTTTATGTAGAAACAAGGTTTCACTGAGTTGCTAAGCGGCTTGCCGTTGCTGAGGCTGGCTTTGAACTCGCAATTCTCCTGTCTCAGCCTCGCTAAGTGCTGGGATTCCGGGCTTGCGCCACCATGCCCGGCTCCTATTTTAATATTTTATTTAGAGTCAGGGTCTCACTGAGTTGCTTAGGGCCTTACTAAATTACTGAGGCTGGTTTTGAACTTACAATCCTCCTGCCTCAGCCTCCCAAGCCACTGGGATTACAGGAGTGTGCCACTGCGCCTGGCTTGTATTAAGTCATTAATTTGTGGTTATTTTTTAAGGCACCAATAGGAAACTACTATGGCAAAATTAATTTTATCCATAAACAAAAAGAGCAGCAGATTATATGACCCCATTCAAAGCATGTAGAAAGGCCTGTCCTAAATCCGCATCCTGGGAGGTGCCCGTTAGAGACATCCCTTCGAGCCAGGCTGGCAAAATTCCCGCTGAAATCCAACTCCCCGCTACAGCAGCACTGGACAAGAGAAACATGACGCGAGCTGCAGAGGTCATTTTAAATTTTATGTAGCCATGCCAAGAAAGGAGAAATCAAATTTAACAGTAATTCATTTTATTCAACCCAGTATATTTAAAATATTACCATGTAAGCTGTTTTCAATATAAATATTTTTTAAAATATTTTTTTAGTTGCAGATGGACATAATTATTTATTTATTTTTATGTGGTGCTGAGGATTGAATCTATTGCCTCACGCATGCGAGGCAAACGCTCTACAACTGAGCCACAATCCCAACCCCTCAATATAAATATTTTACTGAGATATTTTACATTCTGTTTTGTTTGTCTGTTTGTTTTTGAGGGGGAGGGGTGTTATGGCATTAAAACTGAGTATATTTTGCATTTACAGCAGATCTTGGCTCAGACCATCTCCACGAGGCCAGGATTTGATCTTAGGTCCAATCCGCACAGTTCTAACAGGTTAAGACTGTCAACTCCTCAGAGTGGGTCAGTTCATCAGACTCTTTCTGATTGACCTTGAGTGGACAAGGGGAGGTTACAGAGGTCTGGTGCACAGAGGGTACTTGGTTGCTACTAAGTGACTGAGGTGCCTGACTCTAGCTTGGCAAGGTCAAGTTCCAGACCTGGCCCTGATCTCTGCAAGTCACTGCATCCAGGTGTACCTCTTCCTGTCTCTTAATTGCTGCCACTCGGACCCTGGCAGTGATGATATAGTGCCTCACCAGACAGCCATGCTCCTCTTCTCTCTTCCTTCCTGACTTGCTGTAGCTCCCATTGGCTCAGACTGACCATTGCTCCCTGACCCCTCAGGATGTCTTTCATCATTTCTTCCCTCACCCTCATCCAGAAAGCCCCAGATGCAATAAAATAAGACTCTGACTAGTGCTTGTACTTGCCAGGTAGTGTTTTACTGACTTTGCTCATATTAACTCTTTGTTGTAGGTATTTGCGTGATCCCCATTTTAGCATAGATGCTGTCACCACAGTACAGAGAAGTTAAGTAACTTGTGCAAGGTCACACAGCCATTGCAGGAGAGCTAGCTTCCAAGCAGTCTTGAACTTGTGGCATGAAACTGCTTCTGCTCATATAGTTTCCTGGAGCCTGGATCAGCACCTGGCATGTGGTTTGAACTCCACAGAGCAGGTTAAAAGAAGGAATGGGTAAGTCTCTTTGGTGGCTCAGACCTCAAGGGTCAATCTTTGACATTCTGATAAAGAAGCTGCCTCAGTCTCTGTTGGAAATTTCATCTGAAGAGACTGGAGTAGGGGAAATATCCCTTACCCTGCCCTCCAAGGTGACAACTTACATCTCATTAGAGCTGTGCTTTGGAGGGATGTGCTGATATATAATAGGACCAGAGGAAGCACAAACAGCCTGAAGGGCTGCTTGATGGAACTTTGGGCCCTGGACACCAACTTCTCAGTGTCTGGAGCAGTGGCCAAGGAGTGGAGGCAGAGCTGCTACTGTCCTCCCTTGCTGCCAGGGCCAGCTCTCTCCACTAGCAGCGTGGGCACCTGAATCCAGGAGGGGGCTGTTGATGGAGAAGGGCGGGGCTGTGGAGTGTCCTGAGCTCCCGTCACAGCCCTGTTCTGGGCAGAGTTATAGTGGCAGGGGAGATACAGGAGCTGAAAACCCAACTTTTTAAACCATCCCTCGCTAGTGAAAGAGATTCTTTTTTCTTATTTCTGTGAGATTTTTACGAAAATCATCAGATGTGATTTTGTGAAGCTTTCTTTGAAAGCCATTTCCTGACAAGTATTTCAGGCCAAGCAGAATTCATTTCCACCTGGGGCCAAGAAGACAGTTTTTTAAAACCAAGCACCAGGACCTGCAGTGGTTCCCTTTTGCTGATTACGTGAAGTTCAGGGCTCTCCGCTGGGCATCCAAGTCCTCCAGCGATCACCTCTCCACTGGCACCTTCTGATGTAGACCAGCAAGGTGACCAGGAAAGCGGGAGCTAGGAGATACCTGCAAGGGATCCTGATAAAACCAGGGTTCACAGACTCAAATTCAAAGATTGAATGTTTTCTCTCATAGGTGGAATCTAGAATGAAATAAGTGAGGGGAAGGGAGAGCCCATGAAAACAGAAGGGAGATCAGTGGAGTGGAGGAAAGGGGTGGATGGAGAGGGAGGAGGGACAGGAAAACGGAGGAAATGTGGAATGAAATTGACCAAATTATGCTATAGACATACATGAATATACCCCAGTGAATTCCATCTTTATGTATATCTCTAAAGTACCAATTTTTAAAAATGCAAAAAATAAATAGAAGGAAGACCAGTAGAATAAAGGAAGGGGAACAGGGGGAGGAAATTGGAAGTCCTGGGGATTGAAACAGAGCAAAGTATATTGCATGCATGTATGAACGTGTCAAAATGAACTCCAGTACTATGTATAACTATAATGCACTAATAAAAACATAAAAAAAAGAACAACCCAGGGCTCAGAGAGGTTAGGAAATCTGTCTGAGGTCATACTGGCTTTGGAGTCAGAGCCTGATTCTAATACTGGGTCTTCCATCTACAAACCATGTGACCTAACGCATGTGATATGACTTCTCTAAACTTTGGCTTCCTCAGGTGTAAAATGGGGACAGTAATGGCAGCTCCCATAAGGTTGTGAGCAATAAATGAGAAAATGTATCTATTTCTCTGTGGAGCTTAGCTGTGACTTACAGAGTCAGGTGTTGATTGACAACGTCAGAGGCAGAGGAAATCCTAGGAACTCTTGTCTGTCTCTTGCTGTACTGTTGTGCCTCCCTGCCATGGCTCTGTTCCAAGGGGACTGTCCTCCAGCATGGCCTTCCTCACTTCCATATCTGTCCACAGGCCAGCTCCAAGTCTCATCTTTGCTATTTAGCTAACATTGTAAAAACACCCTGAAAACCTCAGTGTGCATATCTTTTATTATTACCATTTGCATCAGAGTCCCCTCTATGAAATTTAATAAAGGAGTTCTTTTTTCTAAGTTCATAAATGTATTTACTTTTCATACATTTTATCTGCTAGCATGAAAATGCATTTATTTTGATACTTGTGTGCTTTGCCTGCATTTGGTGAATCTATAGCTGGATTTTAGTTTTATTTCTCCTTAGGATAAAATACACATAACATGGCGTTACCATCTTAACCAATCAAAGTATATGACAAAAGATCATTTTGTAAAGAATTCTTGCATAACCCCATGATGTCCCCAAAACTTAACCCCTGCCCCGCCCTGAGCCTTTAGCTCAGGCCAGCCCCATCTGCCCACAGGAAGGGGTTCTGGGTACCATCCCTCCTCAGAATGAATGTCCTAGGCCTTCCAGATGTGCTTTCTCAGTCCTAGAGAAATGTTCTGTTCCCATGATAGTGTGACCTTGGTACAGAGTTGTTCTTTCTGATGTAGCATCTTCTCAGATCCGATGCTGAACTCCTGAAGGGTCTTTTCTGATTAGTCTGGGAAGCTCCTCCACTTGTCTGACCTAGGCTCCTGGTCACAGTCCCGACCCCTGAGTGATTAAATGATCCCTTCGGCCTCTGTTCCCTCAACCTTCTGCATTCAAAGTCCTTGACCTTCAGTCCCAAAAGAGATATATACCACTCCTGGTGGCCCAGTGGTTCAGAGGGGACAGCTGCAAGGCTGTCATCCTGGCTGACCAGGGGTGTGGGCATCTTTGTTGGTGTGTTTCACCCTATGTCTCTGAACTGGGCTTCTGCCCGGTCTTATCAAAAGCCACGATTACTAAGAGCTTCCTCTGAGTCAGATACTGAGCTGAGAGCTTCATAGACACAATCTCATTTAATACTAATGACAACCCTTTGGGGTGGGTATTAGTATCCCATCATACAAACATAGAAACTGAGGCTCAAATAAGTAAAAAGATGTGTTCCAAAGGTACATAATTGGTCATCTGAGGATCCAGGAGTCAAGGCCAGGTCTGTTTGATCCTGAAGCCAATGCCCCAAACCAGAAGATCCTCTGTTCCTTCAGCCTTCTTACCCTGTTACCTTTGGACATCTTTGCTCCATGACCCCAGCATGTCAAACTGGATAGTCTTGTTGGTTATAATAATTAACAGTTCCACCATGTTCTATTGAGTGGTCTTGAATTTAACTCAGCATATCTCATGTGGTTAGACATATTTCCTGATCTGGATACTCTGTAAAACTGATCTTTGTCGTATATGCTGAATTATTTCCTTAGGAAAAGTTCCCACATGGAGTCTTAAGTCAAATCATCTGGCATGATTGCCAGGGAAGATCAAAATTCTGTGCCTGTAGTGTTTGTTTGCCTTGGTCCTATTTTGGAAATGAAACTTCTTCACTCTTGGCCAACTAATATCTCCACCTGGATCCAGAATCTCTTTGGAATTCTGTTTTAAGGAATCTTCTTGCTTAGTTCACTGGAGTTGGTTCTTTACCCTTGGCCTTGGCTAACCTTGTATCCCCCTCATTCCACTTCCTCCCTGACTTCAGTTTGGATTCCTCTTCCATTCTTTTAGCCCTCCTCTGCCAACCCCACTCTAAGCAATAGTTCTACATCCTCTTGCTTCCATACTCATCTCTCATTTGCAGTTCTCATATCCTCAAAGACACCAAGCATCCAGAATAGATCTGTTAGTGAACCACTCAGAGGGCTTCATGGGACAACACACCCATAGTCATGGGGAAGGTAATGGTACATCACAGGACTCTTCCTCTTGGATCTAGC
Organism: Geosciurus inauris; assembly: GCA_004024805.1. Taxonomy (NCBI): domain Eukaryota; kingdom Metazoa; phylum Chordata; class Mammalia; order Rodentia; family Sciuridae; genus Geosciurus; species Geosciurus inauris. Next base: position 10,916 of record PVHX01012056.1, on the reverse strand, counting down.
ACAATGCTGGATGCCCAGGCCCCAGGGTTGCTTATCTAGAGGATTTGTGAATCTCTGCCTTTGGCCTCCCTGTTGTCCCTGCCTACAATTCATTTCCATTTTTTCTACATCCTCTGGCTCCTCAGAAACTTTCTGCATATTAGCTTCTGATTTACTGCATGCATAGACTATTTCTATGGGCGAACAACTAATAAAAAAGGAAAAACTCTAAAAATGGATTTTTGCTGAACACTGCTTGCCAATGAGTTTCTTTAATTGTGGTGTTAGGAACATATGCAATTACTTTCATTGACATAGTAATTTGGATCCTGGAAGAAGCCGAATTACTCTCGGAGGCCAAGCCTCGGTGGCTTGGTGTTGCTGGCCAAAAGATCTCATCCCTCCCACTGACCCATAGACAGTTCCTCTTTGGGAAGCCTGGGTAGAAGTTTGGGAAACTGGAGGCTAGAGAGTCCCTGTCTGATGCGTCACCCACTCCAGCATCTCTGCCATGGTGACCCTGTTCTGCTATGGGGCAAAGGCAAGAGGAGCACAATATAGTGCATCAGAAATGTTTATCCATTAGAAATGTTTAAATTTCATACTATATATTTTCTGCTATTGGTCCTAATTTTGCTCTCCAGGAAAGGGCTGAGCAAGTCTGAATAGTATTTTTGTAGCAACTTTTTGGATATTTAAGGATTAAGATCCTGCCTCCCTGTAATCTTCTTCTTGCAACCTAAATATTTTCACTTCCTTTAACCATTTAGTGTTTGCCATTAGTAGTAGGTCTCTTGACCAAAGAGGCCTTGCTTGGAGTTGCAATGCTGATAATGTAATGATAACATGTATGAAGTGTGCATTTGCCCCAAGTGCTTTATATCTTGGAATGTATTCAACCTGCTCAGCAGTTCCATGAGGGGAGTGCTACATTGTTCCCTTGTGGCAGATTGTGTGTTGAGTCCTGACACAGCCACATACTAGGTGTGATGCCTTCCTCTAGGTATTTAGCCTCATAAATATGAGAATGATATTCTCTCTTCACCTATAAAATGAGAATGATGTGTCCAATCACAGTGATGTCAGGATCCTAAGAGTGCATGCTGAGCCACAGAAGGTTTTCTTCATGCTTTTCTTGGGAAGGATTCTGGGGAATATGGGCCTTGGACTTGAGCTTGCTGGTGAGGTAGGTGCAGAGGCCATTGACATCTGCATTGTCTGGACCCATATACACAAGTGGCAGCAAATTACCAGCAATTGTAATTTGCAGCAATTGTCAGCTATTTGAGCAGCGGGTAGTTGGTCTGCAGAACTCCCCAGATAACTTCCTGGTGCCCTTCTTTCTCCACATATGGCTTGTGTGGATGTGGGTCAAGGATCCCCCTGCAGCCCCACTCTGAGCTGCAGAGGGTTCTAGTCATAGGCAGCTGGAATCTCTCCAGAACCTTAGGCTTTTCATGTCAGAGCTATCATCGACCCAGTTTTCCAAATGAGCAGTTATAGAAATACAAAACAATCTGCTAATTTAGTAGTCATTGCCTTCTTTAAACAAGCACTTCAGAAGCATAAATGTGTAGTGGAGCATTTTAGGAAATTTGTAGTTACTGGGCCCAGTAAACAAATAAGAGTTCTGGGTTCTCCCAGCTCCAGGGTGCATGTTGGTCCCAGCCACACCCAAGGCTGGGCTTACCTTTCAGTATCTTTATCTTCACCCTGATTTTCACTGGGCCATACATTCCCAAAGGGCAACAGAGCTTTCTTTGAATTTATTCTTCTTGCCATGCATCTAAAAACACAGTTCCCTGATAACTTACACTTTAAGCATTTTATTTTGTGATAATGCTGCTGCAGGAAATAATAGAGAGTGATCTGGAGACACACTTTTCCCTTGTCGCCTTCCCCCTTCTTGCAGAACTAAAGCACATCCAGGAAACAGGCTTGGTTGCTGGTACTTTTTGACCCTCAACAAGCCTCCGTAGCTTTTCCTTTCTCCTTTAACGCTCTTTCCCCACGTTATCTCATTCTCTCTTTCCCACTTTCATCTGGTTTACTCTCACTGGCTCTGATTCCTCTTCCATTTTCTCCTCTCTTTTAAGGTCCTTTCTTCAGTTAGTGCTCTGGTAAAGCCCCCATGTTAGCTCTGTGCCTGGAGAGGGCCCAGGGTTGGATCTGCCCTGCCTTGCTGAGAGCCTGCCACTGTCCCCAAGATGGTATTGTCCCCACCCTCCTGTCTGCATTAGGTTTTCATTAGAGAAACATTTCTAGGTCAACGGAATTCAGAGCCTAGAAAACTCAAGGGGTCAGTGGCTCCAGGATTATGGATTGCCCTTCTCCTTAGTATCAACATCATTGACACAAATGCACCCTATACAATGTTCTCCTGTCATTTCTGACTACCCTCTGTAGAAAATACTAGAAAAAAGACTTTCCTCTTATTGGTGGGAGACTATTATGGCCTACCAGATTCAATTTTCTCTTGCAATCTCAGGTTGGGCAACTGAGACTTTGAAGGAAATGATTTGTGGGGATCCCACAGCCAGGCCAGGGAATGGAGAGCTGGGCTGGGAACGAGCTTCCTGGTCCCTCATCCAGCACTCCTCGCACTCACTGGACACCTGCTGCCTTCCCCTAGTTGGCACTGTAGCATAGTGTCCAAGCCAACAGTCTTGGAGATCTGAGAAATGCCAATACCAGCCTTTGAGCACCTGCCTTGTTTGGAATCAGTAAGAGGAGCTCAGTCCTGTCTTTTCTCATGCTTAATTTCCCTTTCATCCCTGGAGGCACAGTGACTTCTAAAGAGGACCTGTTCATCGTTGACTACTCCATCAAGGCTGGAATGTTGCCACAGTGATGGAGTATGTGGGGTGAGGCCTGATGATTCTGCATACTCAGAGACAGTGGCATTGTGTGAAGTCACTTTCTTCCCTAGCCTATTTCCTCCCATGTGAAAGGAGGATGACAGGATCTTCATGTGGCCATTGTGATGAGTCAGTGAAATGAGGTATATTGGGCTAAGCTCCGGGGTAGGATCAGAAGAAGTGAATGAAGACTAGCAGCTAATGCCATGCCGAGAAACCTTGGGTTAGAGAAGCAGCGTGCAAATGGTGTGCACACTGTGCTGTTCTTGGGGAAGCCTCTGGATTGGAACCACTAGGTCATATTGAGGTAGGAGCAAGGTGGGTGGGGCTTAAAGCTGGGTAGGGCAGGATTTTCCTGGAAACAGACCTACAAAAACATAATCTTACCAGATAGCCCATTCTGCCCACTTTTAGCATTCTGCACCCAAGTTTCTTTCCATGAAACTTTGCTACTTAGTTAACATGCTAGCTTACTTTAGCTCTGTGGGTTAGATGTAGAGACAGAAAATGAATGATATCCTACATCCAGGGCATCACTTGATCACTCCTAGGAAGTCTCCCTACCTGCTCCTGGTCCAGGAGGCCTTGACCTGTTGTGTTCCCAGGTCTCTCTCTCAATTCTTGTCATCTTGGAAGTTTTCTAGCCAAGTGGTTCTCAAGCTTGAACCATCTGGAAAGGAGGACTGAATTAAAGGTTGCTAGAGTGAGGCTGTGGTCTCTGGACACCCTGGGTGAGGCAATTGGGGTGCTCAGGGTGCAAAATTTAAGGAGGTATCTACTCTCTTGGTCATCCAAGAGCAAGCTCTGTGCCTGAGAATGAATGCCTTCTTAAATTCTGTGCATTAGGCGCTGGGTTTGCCCCCTGTAGCCCAGTTCTGGCTCTGTCTTTAGAGCCAAATTTTTGAAACCTGCCATGGATTTTGATAGGTACTCAGGGTAGGAACTCCTAGGCAGCTGCCTTGCCTTGGGCCCTGATGTGAAGAGCATTGACCACATAAAATATGAGTCCTTGTTCCTGGCAGAGGACCCATGTGCAATTGCCGTGGTTAACTCCCATATCATCTTTTTTTTTTTTTTTTTTTTTAATGGGAAATCAAGATTCTAGCCCTGGCCTAGAGGGAACACATCTGGTCCCTGTTCTCAGGAAGCTAACAATGTCAGGGGGGCAGCCCATGAATCTGTTATGTAAATTTTAGTGAAGGCTGTGATGGAGACACCCAGAAAGCCAAGTGAGAGAGGAGCACAGCGTCACTGCCCCTCTTAGGGTCCAGAGAGCAAGGCTACCCCTGAGAAAGTGACACTGAGCAGAATTCTCAGGATGAATTAGCTGGACTGAAAGCGTTCAGGAAGGAGCATTCCAGGTGCCAAGGACAGGATGTACAAAGGCCCTAAATAGGAAGGGAATGTTTAAGGAGCTCAAAGTCAGTTGTCAAGGGCAGAGAATGGGGAAGAGTGAGACCATGGATGGAACCACAGAATGGAATCTGAACCAGGTCGGATTACAGGAACATGCTGGTCATTTCCTACGAGCATCAGTTACAACTTATAGAACTTTGGATTAGTCTGTGACTCCACCTGATTGGCTTTGCAAGGACATGGCTGGCAACATCGTGGAGATTAAACCAAAGGATGAGAAAGCAGGAAGGATAGAAAGCCATGGACAGGTCTAGGGAAGACAAGAAGAGGGCTGGGACCAGATTCCTGGACATGGAAGTAGAACAGGATGTCAGATGTCAGCTCAGAGAACATTTTTCTCCAGGAACATTTTCCCTTGCCCACCTGAGCTTCTCCACAAGTCTATAGTTCTTGTGCTTACCTCAGCCAGGGCCCCTGTCATGCTGCAGTCTGTCTCTCTTGGTGAACGAGGTACTCGTGAGGCTAGGAATCAGGTCTTGTTTTTAATTCTCACCCCAATATGCAGCAGGGCTCAGCCCACACCTGTTAGTTCAGCGACTTGAGGACTAGCAATTCCCAACCATCCCCTGAAAATTCAAATCCCTTCAGCTTCCAGTTTCCTACATGGGTTTAGGATGGGGACGGCTGCAGATGAGGATGTAGTTATTGAGGATTTTTAAACATGTTGCTTTTCTTGAGAGTCTGTGAGCTTCCTGGAAGTGGAACCTTGTCTGTGTGTTCTCACTATGTCCCCAGTGCTCTGTGTGGCCCACATGGGTACTCTAAATACATGCTGAATGAATGAATGAATGAATGATTTGCCTCCCTGGCCTTCCCTAAACTATTGTCCCTCTGATTCTTGGTCAGGACCCCAGGAAGGCACTCACTGCTGTGGAACCCAGATGGGCACTTGGAGAAAGAGCCCAAAGGCTTCTTTCAACCAGCTGTCCCCTTTAACTTATTCCATGTGGGGGTCACCTTGGGACATATAAATAGCAGGCAATTTTCTTGATCCAACTTGTTTTTCTCATTTTTTCGAGAATAGGAGGTCAGACAAAGGGCCCTGAGGGGAAGTTTGAAGGACCTCTAAGGACAGGCCTGGAAAACAATCAGTGAAAACAGACTTGGCTGAGATTCATTAGTGCCCTGAAGTAGCAGAGAGCCCACAGAGGAGTCTGACTCTTATCTAAAATGCTCTCTGCTCCCCTTCCGTGGAGCCTATCTGGCCTCAGGGATAGGAGAGTGAACAAAAAGGGACAGGTTGGGGCCATCCTGCATGGCCTGTTACAGTTCTCACACCACAATCCACAAGGCCCTTTTGCAGATAAAAAGCTCTGCGAGGTTAAGTCACTTGCTCAAGGGCACACAGCTCCTTAGAGAAAACCTCTGTGAGATCAGGCGCAGGCATCTGTCTTCTCCACAGGATCTTCCAGCAGTCTCTGAACTGAAGACAGAAGATAAGCCATCCTGCTGGAGTAAGGGGCTGTCGCCTAAGTTCCGAGGTTGGATCGGACAAACAGTTCTCACTGAGCAGAGGGTGTGACACAGAGGGAGACTGAGAACAAAGTGAGCAGAGTGCCTTTGGTCCTCAAAGCACTTCTGGTCCTTTAGGGGACTGAATCAACCCCATTTTTCAAATGAGGAAACTGAGGCACAGAGACAAGTCGTGTCCTCACAGTCATGGAACCCTGGTGTTAGTGCATGTTCCCCTCGTCGAGCTCATGTGATCTGCACAGGAAACTCTCGTGTCACAATTCAAAGCTGGCTGTGATCTGAGAGGACTCAGCAGCCCAGGTAACATTGTCCCTAGAGAGCTGCGTGCACATCAAACCAGTTCAGAACCAGACAGGGAGAAACCCAGCGTGTAGCCTGCCTGCAGCTGGCGGGGCACCTGGGAGGAGGGGGGAGGGCTGGGCTTGGGTGCATGGAGCTACTCAAGTGGAGGTTCAGGGAGCTCGTGCTGGTCCAGGCACTGGGCTGTGCTCTGGGCTGGGGGTGGAAGGCACAGAACCAGCCCTCACTGGGCTCCCTGTCCACGGAAATGGGGATAGCAGTGTGGGAAGTGCTCTAATGGAGCCTTTTCCAACCATCATAGAGCAAAGAGATAGGAGTGGTGTGTGGCACAGCCTTGGGGAGAGGTTATGCAGGGGGCAACTTTGGACAGGGTTCAAGAAGATGTGCAAGGAGTGTGTTAGGCAGAGAAGTGGGGAACAAGTATTCCTGGCAGAAGAGACATCATGGCCAAAACAAGTGCATGGTTTGATTGAGTCCTTGCTCCCAGGACTACCTGGAAGACCAGGAATAGGGGAGAAGGGAAGGGGCAGGTACATTGCTGAGGCCATTTGGGGCTGCCCATGCTAAAAACCCAAGTCATATAGGCAGTGGCACATGTGGTTTGTCTCTCCAGCGTCCACAGCCCCTCCTTCCAGCCACAGCCCATGTTCTTCTGCTTTTGGGACACTGGGGTGGGCGCTAGCCTCCTCTACTCTTGGTCCTGTGGTCCAGGGGGTGCTTCAGAGACAAGCTCCTGGGTGAAGCACAAGATTGACTTAAAAGCCAATTAGCAAAACCTATTCTCCTCCTATTATAGGTTTCATGGAGCCCCTCCTCCTCCCCCACACTTAGAACTCACTGGCTCAGAAGGTGATCTTATGGGGAAATAGCATCTTTGTAGATACAGTTAGTTTGGATAAATTCATGCTGGAGTAGGGCAGCCCTCTCATCCCATAGCACTGGTCCTTATGAAAGACACCTTAAGAAGACACAGACTCACAGGCCCAGGGAGATGGGGATGGTGTGTCTACACAAGGGAGAGAGACATGGAGCAGGGTCTTCCTCCAGCCCTCAGAAGGATTTCCTGACACCTTGATCTTGGTCCACCAGCCTCCAGAACCATGAGACAAAGTGCATCTTAAACCACCTGGACTGTGGTATGTCTTCCCCAGCCACCCTGGGAAATGCAGACAGGTGGTCACACTAATGGGTTCTGGGGTGGGCGGGAGATCTAAGCTGGTTCCAGCACAGGGACATCCAAGCATTCTTACAGGTGCCATCTTGGATACATTTGGCTGCTTCCTGTTGGTTTGTACCTAGAGTTGGAGCTGCTACTGCTGCTATTTTTGTCCCCATGAGGAAGTGTCATTCTGAGAGTGAAGGCCACAGAGAGGAAGCCCTGCCGAGAGACAGGGAGGAAGACCCTGGCCCCATGATGGCATTTGCACAGTTGAACTCATCCATGCCCAAGGTTCTCTCTACTTCTACTCCATGAGTCACATGAACCAACAAACAGATGAAGCCACTTTGAGTAGTTCTTTTTTTTAACGTGTAATACGAAGAATTTTGATTTATATAGTTTAATTTTGGTTTTTTGTTTTTTTTTTTTGTTTTTTTTTTTTTGGTGCCAGGGATTGAACTCAGGGCTACTGGACCACTGAGCCACATCCCCAGCCCTATTTTGTGTTTTATGTAGAGACAGGGTCTCACTGAGTTGCTTAGCGCCTTGCCCTTGCTGAGGCTGGCTTTGAACTCACGATTCTCCTGTCTCAGGCTCCCAAAGTGCTGGGATTACAGGTGTGTGCCACTGTGCCTGGCTTACATAGTTTAATCTTTAAAAAAATTTTAAAAAAGAAAGATTTCAACCTGGTACAGTTGGTGCACACCTGTAATCGCAGGTAGGCAGGAGGACTGCAAGTTCAGCCTGGGCAACTTAGAAAGACCCTGTCTCCAAATAAAAATATAAAAAGGGCTGGGATGTAGCTCAGTAGTAGAGTGCCCCTGGGTTCAATCCCCAGCAATACACACACACACACACAAACACACACACACACACACATACACACAGGGATTTCAGTAAAGGCACTTTCTTCATCTTTGTTTTCTGTTTCTAGGAGAGCATGCTGCACACAGGAGCCACTTGAAGGAATCCTGGAAGTTAAGCATTGGAAAAGGTCTCAAAATTCCACTGGCACAATGGTCTGTGTAGCCTGTGAAGTGTTGGTAGTTTCCTCCATAGCACTCTCTGAGAGTCCCACATTTTCCTAACTTAGTTGTCTCTGTAGTTTGTGTGCCTTGGAGGGGATGTGGTTGCCTACCACTGTCCAGGCCCCTGGCAGGGTAGGAGCCCAGAGATGCAAGGTGCCCCATCTGTAGGGACTGATGGTGATGTCCAGGTCCCCCATGGAATTCTGTGGCTGTACAATCCCAGCAGGGCTCATCTGGCACTGGCCCACAAGCCACTGTCAATCCTTGAGAATTTAGTAGGCTCTCAGGCCTCATGATGTGGTTTAAATAAAAACAATTTTCCACATCCAAAAGTTCTCCCTGCCAGTCACAATGCTACCCATGGTTTCTTGTTATCCTTGAGCCTTGCTAGGACCATGCTTTTCTCCATCTATAGCATTTTTGCTGCCCAAGCACCAGAATGCAGCCATGTCAGAAAACACTGAAGAAGGAATTGGAAAATGCCAACACCAGAGGAGGGCTTCAGGGACCAATCCTTACCTTACTGATTGTTATACATAAAGAAATTAAGGCTCAGAGAAGGAAAATGACTTGCCTGAAGTCACACAGCAAATACATAGGCAGTGTCAAAAATTGTCAGTGTTAGTGTCCAGGGAGGGGTTACTAAGTGTCTCTGAAAATGTATTTCAAGAAAACTTTGTATTCTAAGTGTCTCTGAAAATGCATTTCAAGAAAACTTTAGCAAGGTCAAATCTGTGTTGGAGACATTGTTCAAAATTATTGCTTAGAAAGCACATTGTATCAGCAAGTAGGGGCTCTGAAATCCTGCTAAAGGATGCTGCGGCATTTCACCCGGAGCTCTCCAAATTCATTGGCTTCCCTTTTTGTCAAAGGCCACCCTAAACAACGACTCCTGAAGAACCTGTGTTTTTTTAAAATAATGTTATTGTATTTTTTTATACCTTTATTTTATTTGTTTATATTTATGGGGTGCTGAGGATCAAACCTTGATCCCAGTGCCTCATGCATGCCAGGCAAACACTCTACCATTGAGCTCCAGCTCCAGCCCAGACCCTGTGTTTTAAGGGCCAGGCTTTGTGATCACCTGCATTGGGGAGAGGCTCGAAGAGTCAAGGGTAGTCAACACTGGGCAAGACTGGGCGTGAGCACTTGCCTGCTCCATGGCTGGGTCTGTTTAAGCTGATGAATGGCTAGCCCAGGCCCAGGGGAAGGGGGGGTGTCGTCTTTAGAGCAAAGGCTGACCTTGGGAGATGAAATGGGTGGGCGTGTCCAAAGAGGATGGCCAAGATAGGGCCATGACTTCAAGGGAAAGGACACAAAAACTCAGACAAAAGAGGGTGGTAGAGTCTAGTGCCTGATGCCTGAGCCCTGGTATGGTGGCAAGAACAAGGAGTGTCATTCCAGAGAGGTAGCTGAGGTACCAGGTAGGTGTTCTTCCTCTGCTCAGCATTGGAACCCTAGGGGACGCAGACATCCTGGGCTCCCTGGACACCTGGGCAGGGGTGGAACCATCAGATGCCCAGCTTCTCATGGACCTCTGGGATATGCATAAAGTGACAGTAACCTCAAGACCCAACAGAGCTGTCTGTCAGTTTGGAACAAAAGTGCTTTCCAAACTTCAGATAGAGGGCAAAGACAATTGTCTGTCTCTTCAGTGCTTCTGGGAGAATGGCGGGTTGTAGACTCCCTGAGTCCATGGCCTGAGAGGACCAGGATCCCGGCTCACAGCATGGTGGGAACTCAGAGATCCAAGGTATAGTCCCAACCATGCCTCTGAGCAGCTGTCTGTTCCCATGACATCAATTCTTTTCTTTTGTTTTCCCACACATCTCTAGAATGGGCTAACCTTCATTCTTGTTTATGATTTTTTTGTTTGTTTGTTTTTTAGTTCTCCGGTCATACAAGGAGAATCACCACAGACGGTCTCTCTGTCTGCTTCTATTCCAGGTTCTGCACATCACTCTTGCTATTTTGTAGATCTGAAGTGAGTCTCTCACCCTAGAATTGTTAAAATGGAAAATTGCAGTGTGGCTATGTACTTACTTTATAACCCAAGGAAGACACAGTTAAGAAATATTGCTTTCTTGAGGAAGCCAAAGCAGTGAGACCTTCTGCGTCCGGGGGACCTGGGGCTTGAGCTCAGCAGGCCATGAAGCTTCCCAGGGCTTCCCACAGGCAGCCTGGCAAGGTAATTGGAAGGGTCGGGAAGGCAAAGGGCATGAAGTGTTGTTTATAAAGTCTATACCCTGTGTGTGCTGTGTGGGGGAGGGGCCTGGGGAGGACAAAGCGCTAGTGGTAATGATGATTTGAACCCTGGCATTTTGAAATCAGAAATGGAGATGAGATGATAAGTGAGGTCATTAAAGGCCCAACTTCACGTCTTCTATTTAATACCTGGCCTGGGGTTGCTGCTGCCGCCGCTGCTGGGAATCACCCCGCGGAAGGTTCAGCTTCTCCCCAGCCCAGGCTGGTCCTATCGCATTCTGCAGGCAGCAGTGAGTGGGTGGATCAGAGGCTTTTCCTGGAAGCCAGGGCTCCCCAGGAACATTGGCCAAGGTGTTGGCTCCTTCACTCAAGCAACAAAAGCAGCGCTGTTGATAAAAGACAGCTCTTGGGTCCAGCCTTCTCTTGATCTTGTGTGCTCTGCTGCCACCGCCCCAAGGAGCCTGCACACCTGCCAAGGCTGCTGCCTCCTACTCCCCC
>PVHX01012055.1:0-61103 GCA_004024805.1 Geosciurus inauris | reverse complement strand
GAAAGAAAGAAAGAAAGAAAGAAAAGATCCCAGGATAGAAAGAACAGATCGGAGCCAGGCCAAGTCACTCCCTCTAAATTCCCTGAAAAGGTGTCAGGAGCGCCCCTCCTGTGTCCTCCAGGGGAGGCTTTGCATGGTGCCTGGATCCTCTCCCCCTCCTCCAAAACCTTCATCAAATTCTTGTTGAAACATGGAAAAGAGAAATCTCCCCAGCAGTGAAAGCTGGCTCTTGTCACCTCGTGTTCTCGGATTTCTAAGGCGCAGAGGCCTGGAGAATATGTTTCCAATATCCTCTGGTCTCTCTCGGTTAGCATTTCACTCTCTTCTACACCAAGGAGGCGCTGACCCCTGGCGTCTCTTGGGGACCAGGGGCTTGGAGCAGGGGGTCAGCCTTGTCAGAAAGGGAGAAGGCTTGGCGGCCTCCAGCAGCCCCTGCCCCCCCGCCCCCCGTTCCTTTAATACATTTAACCTGGAAGAGGCATCGCTGCTGCCAAGATTCGATTATGGGGCTGGTGAGGGTGGCCTAGGAATGGCCAATGGCGGCGTGGGGGGCTGAGCTAATCCCTGTTGACACGCGTCTAATGGAAGGCCCGCGTTGAAGGCACAGGGTCCCGTCTGAGGCCGAGTTTGCCTTGATGACCGAGGGGGGAGGTGAGGCCCAGGGAAAGCCACCCGGCCGCCTGTCTCTTTCAATCTGAGAGTGCCCCGAGTGTGCACGTCATTATTTAAAGGTCTCCTGGTACCAGCTAAATGTCCTTGCTTCCTGTGGGCAATGAGGTCGATTTCATCTTTTCTCCGGAGTGAGCTTCTGATGAGAGGAATTTTCTACCATGGTCACCTCCCTGGAAGTCTGTGAACATGATTCTTCATTCATTCAGCTGACTGGGGTTGATCCCTGCTCTGTGCAGGGTCCCTGCCCAGCGGAGCAGGCCCCGATTCTTCTTCTCTGTGGGAGACACACAGAAAGGATCCGCGTCCAGTGCTGCCTCCACTTCACTGTGGGGCCCTGTGCAGATTTAAACTCTCCAGGCATCACATTTGTCTGGATCCCTGCATCTAGTCTAGGAGCAAAACTTATCAGTTGCTCAATAAATATTGTAGAATGAAAGCAACTACAGAATACACAAGCCAACTGGATGCACACATGCACAACAGAATCTGGGGGGTGACCATTTATCCAAATGCCATGCTACACCCTATATTTCGTTGGCAAGAAATTTTTGAATCCTGATGTTCTCCCTGATCCCATCCTACTAGCTAGCGTATAAGATCCAAAAGGGCAAGTCCTCAGGCCCCTGGATTAGAGCCTGGAACTTCATTAGAAGCATAATAAATATTTGGTAAACATTTATCAAATAGTTTATTGGATGAATGTATGCATGTGGAAGTTCTCGGGATCAACCCTCCTGGAAGGCAGAACTATTTAACAGCTCTGCTTATCATTTGCTACTTTTCAATGAGACCAATGCTTTGGCTTTTCAAAAATTCATGGATGAATCACACATCTTGCACCATGTACCCAAGCTGCGTAGACAATAGATTATCTTGGTGTCCATTTCTCATCAAGTATTACTTGGATGGCTTTGGACAAGTCAAGAACAGCATCTGCTTAAAGAGGTTGCTATGATGTTCAAATGAGTGCATACAGGTCAAGTGCTAAGAACAGTGCCTCGTACATACTGGCTGTTATTGCTTGATATTAAAAAAAATAAATCTCGTCGAGAGAATAAACTACAAATAATATTAGAGAAGAAAAAAGGAGACTAGAGACTAGAGGACTAGTTTTTCTAACCACTGTGTTGAGGTATGACTGACATTAAAAAACCAGTGCACGTTGAATACATACAACTTGATGAGTTTGGAGATAGGTATCCACCCATGAAACTACCACTGCAATGTTTGATGTAAACACACCCCTCACCTCCAACCATTTTCTTCTAGTATTTATCCCTGTTGTTTCTTTGTTTGTTTGTTTTGCAATAAGAGATGTTAACATAATACCTGATCTCATTGCAATTTTTTGAAAATCAGTCCAAGGTTTTTAAAGATGCTGTCCAAAAGATCTTGAGAACTATTGCATCTCATTTAATTGAAACTTAGTATTATCCTCTGACTGAGCATAATAGCTACCTCGGATTTCTCTCACCCCCAGTCCCTGACCACCACATTCCATTCTCTGCTTCCAAGAGAAGGATCATTTAGACGCCTCACACAAACGGGATCATGTAATACTTGGCTTTCTGTAACCAGATTATTTCACTTAGAATAATGTCTTCCTAATTTGTCCTTGGTATCACGGGTTTCAGAGGTCTCAGCCCATAGATGGCCGACTCAATGGCTCTGGGCCCAAAGTGAGGCAGAACATCACGGCCGAAGGTCGTGGCGAGGAAACCAGCTCAGGATGCGATAGCCGGAAAGTAGACAGCTCCACTCACCAAGGACAGAGCGTAAGCCCCCAAGTCCCACTTCCAGGACCTACTTCCTTTGGGTGACCCTACCTTCCTACAGTTACGACACAATTAATCCACATCAGTGGATTAATCCACAGATTAGGTCAAAGGCTCACAATCTAATCATTTCACCTCTGAAAATTCTTACAGTGCCTCATACATGAGCTTTTGGGGGGACCTCAGATTCCAACCATAACACCCATTTTCTTCATTCCTTGGTCCACCGAGGGACATTACGCTCGCTCCCATGTCTTAGGTCTAGTAAAAAATGCTGCAATAGCGTAGGAGCAGAAATATCCTCAGAAATGGAAATGCTGGATTGTACGGTGGTCCTATTTTTAATTTTTTGAGGAATATCCAGACCTTTATTTTTCATAGCAATTTTACCCATTTCTATGGCCAACAACTGTATACCAAGGTGTCTTCCTCCCAGCCTCATCAGTACTTGGTATCTCCTTAAAATATACAGTAGCCATGCAAACAGGTGTAAAGGGCCACCTCACTGCGGATCTGCCTTGCATGGCCCTGCTGATGGGGGATGTGGAGCACTTTCGGACAGCTGCTGGCCATTCTTTAAGACAATGTCTATTCAAGTCTTGTGCCCATTTTTAAATTGGGTTTCTTTGTGGTTTTGCTCCTTTTTTTAAAAAAAAAATTTCTTTTTAGCTGTAGATGGACACAATATCTTTATTTTAGTTATTTATTTTTATGTGGTGCTGAGGATTGAACCCAGTGCCTCACGCACGCGAGGCAAGCGCTCTACCACTGAGCCACAGCCCCAGCCCCACGGTTTTGCTCCTGAGTTGCAGGAGTTCCTTATGTACTTTGGATATATGGTTTGCATGAGGACTGTTTTTAAAACAAAGTGTATATTAATTAGATAAATACACCCCCCTCCACACACACACATGTCTAACTTAGCCCCTTAACAAAATGATCAATATCTGGGGGAGTATAAATTATCAGATTGACTGAAGAAACAGAAGGTGAGAATATTAAACAGCAGGTTACAGAGGACAATATTTAAAAACATTTCCAGAAAAGATTCATGAGCCAATTTTAATTGTTCAGTTTGCTAATCTGGGAAAAATGGGTCATTCCCACGCCATAGCTGCTCCAGAACATAGGCAAAGGTGAATGACTTCCTACTTCATTCTTGGAAGTGTAACCTGGCAACATAACACATAACCCACACGGCAGAGAAACCCAGGCTGTAGACTAATCGGCTAATTTCATTAATGCAAAAATCACCGCTAATCAATTTAAATAGTATATTAAAAGAATGATCCCGAAGTCCCAGCAGGACCCTTGCTAGGAATACAATATGAAATAACTCACCTCTCCCCCAAAGGATGAACGTATTGAGAACAGACATAAAAGGCATCTGGGACAAAATCAACACTCATTCACCCAAAACCTTTATCCAAAACTTGGAATAAAAGGATCATATTTAAAAAGACATTCTAGAGTTTACCTACCTCAAAACCACAGGCTGAGTGATGTGCCGTGGTGGCTTTCTCCAAGTATTTTTATTGGAATTTGAATAAAAACATGATATTCTGTGTCACCGTTAACACTTTTCCTAGGACAGGCAGAGAGGGGGTTCATGAAACAGAACTAAATAAATAGACAAGTTAACACAAAAAAGAAGAAAAATGTTCTTTGAGGAAGGTAAAGTAGCCTATCTAGAAAACACAAGGAAAACCATCGGAAGATGTCAACCCCCATCCCCCTAAAAAAAGTTCAGTTATGCTGCTAAACACCAAATGCAACACTCACAAACCACTAGCATTCTTAAACAGCGACAAAGAGTGGCTAGAAAATTTAAAAGACCCCATTTCGATCACAACAGTTTTCATGAAATGCCTAGAAAGAAACTTAGTACAAAAATGGGAAATTTGATCACTTTATTAATTCCCCCCTGGGGAACATCACTACACATTCCTGCAGGGAAAGACACATTAAATGAAGAGATTCCACATTGTCAAGATATCCTTTCCTCCCGATTGTTTAAATGGAAATTGCCCTTCTAGAACAAAACAAAATGCTAGTGGTTATTTTTGTGAGGTGTAAGCTTTGGGAAGCGGCAGGCCAAAATACTTTGCTAGCTCATTTGGGTGATTAAATGCAGGAGATGAGCCAAGAATTTCTCCCCAAAGGTGAAAATATTTGCCTTTCCTAATGTGAAGGTAGCTATAATCATCAAACTGGAAAGAGAGTTTGTGGCAAATGTTTGAAGGCATAGAAGAGAGGGTGTAGAAATGAACTTTCCTCTATGATTCAATGTGTGGTCCAGGTGGCATCCAGACTAGGAGAAAGGAGGGCCATTCGAAGACAGGTGTATCCAGGTGCAGTGGCATGTGACTGTAATCCCAGGGGCTCTGGAGGCTGAGGCAGGAGGATTGAGAGTTCAAAGCCAGCTTCAGTAATTTAGTGAGGCTCTAAGCAACTCAGTGAAACCCTGTCTCTAAATAAAATATTTTTAAAAGGCTGAGGATGTGGCTCAGTGGTTAGGCACCCCTAGGTTCCATCCCTAGTACCAAAAAGACAAACACAAGTGTAGTGGATCCTCGAAAGGTTGCCTTTGAGCATAATCATATCTCAGAGGCCTCCTTTGAATCTTTTCCAGAATTGACTTCTGGGAGTAGAGGAGGAAACATGAGAAAGAGGGAGGAGGAAGGAGAGTGGAATCGGAACCTCCTCACTTTCTTTGGCTGCAGGTCTCTGAAGACAGCCAATGCTTGGGGATCTCCACATTCCTCTAAGCACACCAGCTTGGAGGATCAGCCTGGCACAGAAGGAAGATGCTTAAAGAACCACTGATATGCCCATCAGCCCACGCATGCCTGTCGAAGCCAGCAATCTAGGGATCAAAGAGGACCCTGGCAGGCCTAAGTTCAGCTCTATGTATGGAACCTACCTCCAGGGGTCATGATCAGGGCCAAGTTCAGCATCACCAAGATCTCCTGGTAGCCTCTCTGTGCCTCTGCTTTCCCATCTATAAAATGGAGACCTTCCTTGCAGCCACTTCACGGAGCTGCTGTGGGGACTAAACAGCTTCACGTGGCCAAGGTCTCCATAAAGTCCCGGAACCTGGTAAGTGCTCACTGTCCTTTGTCAATTATTTTCATTCTAGTCAAAGCTGGGTATATGATAAATATTCAATTGAAAATGGATGTGATTATTTATGACATATTTTATATTATTGTTTAAGACTTACTATGATTATTTTTACTTGATTTCTTTTTAAACCAATTTTCCTGCCAGGCTGATTTTTCTAATAATAGTAAGTCTTTAACTATTAGATGGATATTCCAGTGACAGAGGCCTTAGCCTCTCCTGAGATGGACTATTCCATTGTTGGATAACTATGGATCCCCAAAGCCAAACTCTACTTTCCTGGAACTTTCACTGACCTCTGCTGATTCTTCCTTTGGCTCTACATGGAAGAAGGCAGACACTCTTTTGACATTATGTCTTTTTAATATTTGATGGTGTTTCACTCAGGAGCTTCCTCCATCTGTGTGGGCTGGAGATATCGTTCATGCCCGTTTTATGGATGGGAAGGTGGTTTGGCTGAGGAGGAGAACATGGGTTTAGACAGAGCAAGGGGATTCTTAGGGGTTGAAACTGAGCTCAAATGTGGAGTTTTCGGTCTCATAGAAAAAGGCAGGTGGGATGGATTCTCCACCCCTTGTTATCAAGTTTGATCACTTTATTAACTCTTACTGGTCAGCAAAACTCAGTTGCAGAGGGATTGGCAATGCACACTAAGAACATTCAAATGGGAAAAGAAAGAATAAACACAAAGGAAGAAAGAAGAAAGGAGAAAGGCAGAGGAGAAGCTGCAGAAAAAGTCCATAAAGAGGAAGAGAAGAGGAAGGAGGGAGGGCAGAGGCCCATGCCAGTGATCCAAGGACAGCTCCCAGCTCCGACTTGGCCAGAAGCCCATCTGGGTGTAAGCAACCTTCCCCTTTGAGTGTCTCTAGGGCTGGATCACATGGGAACTTTCATGGAGGGCTTCTGCATCCAGATCAAGAAATAAAAAGCTTTCAGCTCTGGGTATGGACTATCATCACCTTACAAGAAGATCTAGAACCTGCTCTTCTGCAGAAGGCAAGATTTTGAACTTGATTCCTAGTTTGAATAGGTGGATATCATTTTCTCTAGAATGAGGTCTCTTAATATCCGATCCATGGGCTGAACTTCAAAGCCAAGAGGATCTTGAACTTCCTCCCTAAATTATATCTGAAAATATTCCATGAATGTTTCAGCATATTTTTTTTACGTCTCAAATGTGCAAGTCACTGAGAGAAGCCACCAGTCGCCCTCCTCCTCCTCCTTGTCACCTGCCACGAGGACAATTTGTATAGGTGACCCCATCGCTGTGCCATAACTGACTGAAGCGGGACACATTAGCCCTGATCTCCTTGGGTTTAAGAAGGGAATTCAGAGGCGCTGGTCAGCCTCTGCTTAGTTAAGCCAAGCAGAGACGGACGTGAGAGCTGGGGGTCAGCCACATTTGGCCATGTGGATACGGAGCATCAAAGGCTACTGATCTCAGGAGAGGAAGAGAATAAAGCAAATATGACAGAGCCTTAAAGAGGGCGTGTGGGGGAGGGATAGAGAGAGGATATGCATGTGTGTGTGCATAGAATAAAGCTCTGGAAAGATACCATTCCAAAATGATGTCAATCACTCCGGCCTGTGAAACTGTGCTTTGTATTTGTTTTCTTCTTCCTCTTTGTTATCTGATTTTTTTTTTTTAAACAGCAGGCACCTATTAATTTTACAATGAGCAAAAATGATGATTCTATTCCCATTTGGGGAACTTTTTCTTTAAAAGCAATGTCTCTGGGGACACAGGAGTTTTCCCCCCATACAAAGCAAGGGGAAGAGACGGAGCCAGGGCTCAGGCCTTTGTAGTAAATATCTCCAGACCACACTAAATCCAATCTTCTCATTTGGGGTTATTTGCTTTCCGGACGGCAAGGCCGTGATGGATCCCAGATTCACCTCCGCTGGCATCTCAATCAGCTGTGTTTAGATGCCGCTGTGACACAAGATTATGACGTTTTGATGGGATTAGGAGATAACTTTGCTTTAATCTATAAAGCCCTGTATGCTTTGGGATCTGATTACCCTCCCAGTTCCCCTGCTCGGCCCCAGCAATTAAGATTAGCCAGAATGCCCCTGTTAATGATCCCCATATTGAAAGCTCAGGAAATCAAAAATGGGTGGTTTTGTTTTGAGCTGGTTTCTTCCTGGTTCTGTTCCCCCTTTCCCTTTGGCTGAAGGCAATGGGCTCTCTGAGGCTCTCTTCTTCAGATCCTAGTGGGCTGCTGGCTTCACTTCCCTTGTCTGTCTTCAGAAGTAGCCATCTTAGGCTCCTCTCCCCCTTATTCTTGTTAAATTGCCTCTGTTTCGTTTAATCACATATACAAAAGGCTTGGTGCCCTTTGTCTCAGCAGTGATAAGCAAATTTTTCAGTCCATCCAAGAAATGACAGAGCTTAGGTTTACAAAGATTTTCATGAAACTTCCTTTTGCACCACAACCACATAGATCCTAGGTCCCAGTTTCCAGAGAGATCTGCTCCTAGATTCTTTGGGCTGCAGGCATTTATGGTTTGTAGCCAAAATACAACTAGGTTTGCTCATGTTCCACTAAAATACAGTTGCATGAACACAAAATCCAAACCTCCAACAAAGGATACTGGAGGTGCACATTCAATCTATACCATCATTTAAATGAGGGGTACGCCATTTCAGCCCAAGACTTCTGCCCTGGGAGGCACCTGTCAATATCGACAGCTACCCACTGGGGGAGCAGAAGGAAGAAGAAGGGAGATGTCAGGTATTATCCCTCAGAAATCTCCCTGTTGGGTCTGAGGCTGGCAATGATCAAGTTTCTCTACCGAGGCCCTTCCCTGCAGATAGAGCTCTCCCCAGGTTCTTGAAATTTCTCTCTCACCTCCTCACCCCATGCTCCCTTCTTCAGGCTTCGAGTAGGAGTTCTCGAGGTTTTCACTGATCCCAGGGTGATTTGTTAGCCTTCTTAATCTCCTTTGGCCTTGTGCAAATTTTGCAAACCTTTGCTTTATTAAATTTTTATTCCATTCCGTCTAGGAAGTGAGCCTCCCCTCTCCTGCCAGGACCTTCGACCAATACTAGCATCAGGATTGGCTGCTCAGTTTCTGCAGAGGCTCTACCCCATCCTTGGTACTTGAACTTGGCAAGTGACAGCCATATTCCTGGGCCTCAGTTACCTCATCTGTAAAGTAAGCACAAACATAATCCCCAACTCGGGATCACCATGATGGCTATATGAGATAAAGGGGCCACATGGTACCCACAGAGGTCACTCAAGGTCAGTCTGTCTCCTCCAACATCAACTTCTTATTAGGGCTGTACCTCTGTTTTCCAAGGCTCCCCTTTTCTCAGTTAGTTCTTTCGTCAGTGGCTGATCAGATCATCACAAGTTGCCATGATTGGGTAGGACATCCTCAAAGCAAGGTATAAAGAGACTTGACAACCAGATGGGTCAACCAGAGGGCCATCGACAGCCATCTCGCATTTGCTAACTCTGTTCAAACAAATGGAGGACCTGGCAGAGTAAAGATGGTTAGAACCTGTTGAAGATTCCCTTCTAAAACTGGGCTCACCAATCCTTTCCTACACATCCAAAGACCTGTGAACACTACCAGACTTAGCACTTTTTAAAACAGGTTGTACTCTCAGTATTTTATTTGGTCTTCATTGAGCTTTTAGATAATGTGCCCTGGGAGTGGCCAACACTTCCTGGACACTCATGGAGATGCCCATGAAGTCTATTAAGGGGATGAATATGTAATGAACGGATGTAAGGAACACTCACACTCTCTGGAAGGATAGATACTATGGAAAGTCTTCACCAAAGGCATGAGGCTTAACTGGGGCCTCAAAGGTGACTATAGTTTACAATAAGAAGAAAACAATCGAGGCTATTCCAGACAGATGGCATACTAGCAGACATAGGGAGAACTGTCAACTCTTTTTGATCAGCATAGAGATTTTATTTTATAGTTTAGAGAAATGTGCCTGGATACTGTATCAGTTAGGGCAATGCCAGTCGCTATAACAAATAAGCCCTCAGAGCTCAGTGGTTCAAAATAATGAAATGTGTTTTCAGCTGACGTAAAGTCCCAAACAGGTATTACTGATTAATAAACAGCTCACATCTAGGAGGTGATTCTGGACTCAGATTTCTTCTATCTCACAAGTCTCTTCTTGTTTAAGATCACACAGAAGTGAAGAGAGTGTGGTGGACTTCAGTATGTGGTAGACACACAGTATGCATCACTTTGTCTATGCAGTCATCCATGGGGGTTGGTTCTAGGACCCCCCATCTACTATGATATCAGAATCCGCAGAAGCTCAAGTTCTATAAATAAAATGGTGTAGGATGTGCATATCCATACATGCGCTCTCGTATTCTCCAAACCATGTGACCTATACTACTTAATACAATGTAAATTCTAGAAAAGCATTTGTTCTACAGGATTGCTTAGGCAGAAGTAACAAGGGAGACAGTCTGTGTATTCAGTACTGACACAATTTTTTTCTGAATAGTTTGGACCCAGGTTGGTGGAATCCTCAACTGTGGATGCCACTGATAGCAGCTGACTGTGCTCATTCTGGGGGTCAGAGCTCTGCCACAAGGCCCAGCTGCAGGGAGCCTGGAAACCCAGTCTCAGTGGGCAAATGGAAGGTAGAGATACCATCTGGATGGACGTTGACAAAACCAGCCACAGACTGCTATGGTCAGAGCGACCCCAGAGCGCCTCCAGGGCCCCCTTGATGTTGTGTGTTTCATGCTGCGGTGCATCAAAAGAGCCCAGTGTCCCCCCAACAGGATGGTTCAGGAAAGGGAAGGTGATCCATGAGATGAGGGCTGGAGACGTTCCTGGGCACAGCCAAAGCCTGCACAACAGTGAGTTCTTGATGCACAAGGACTTTCTGCAAACCCAAGGGTGATGATTGTCAGTGATTCTTAATTCTCAGATGAAAATCACTGTTGGCTTTACAGTAAACCACCCAAAAAAGGAAAAGGGAGGGAGAGAGGAAAGGAGAGAGAGAGGGAAGGAGGGAGGGAGGGAGAGAGGATGGGAGGGAGGGAAGGAAAAGAGAGAAGAAAAGAGGAGAAGAGAGGAGAGGAGGGGAGAGGAGGAAGAAATATTCTTTCTAAAAGACGTTCAGAATTTGCAACATCCGCTCGGCCTTTACTGATTAGAGAGCATCCTCCTCTTGCAGGGCCTGAGGGACTCCCCAGGACTTGGTGTTTTCAGTGCCAGGACATTTTTGGTGCTAGACAAACAGGACCAAGTTGGTCACTGTGGCCCTGGCACCCGAGACACCAGGTGTGAGGCCTAGCTTGGCCACGTAGTAAACTTAAGACTCTCAGCAAGTGGCTTCGTCTCTGGGAGCCTCCAATGTGCCACCTTTAGTATGGGCACAAGGAAACGGCCACCCGCCTGGGCAGGTGGGAGGACCTAAGGAGAGACAGTGCAGGGGACCTTGCCGTGGGCCTGGTGTGGAGAGTAGGCACCATCTCAGTTCAGCGAGGCTCCTGTCCTTGGTTTAAATGAGATTTGTTTAAAACAGAGCCCCTGAGAGGGGCGAGGCTCCTCCTGGGGAAAGGGAGGCTGGGGCTCAGGTTGAGGCGAGAGCTGGCTCTGTCTTCGGGCACGGGGCCGGGCAGGTGGTGCTCAGACGCAGGGTGGGGTGGCTGCACGTGGCTCTCAGCTGCCTGTCAGCGGGGGAGCCAGCAAGTGGGGTGCAGATGAGAAGAGGCAGACCGCCCAGGAGGCTCTGATCCCCCCTCTCACCACCAAGGAGGAAAGGCAGGGGGTGCGGGTGACGTGATAAGAAGGCCCCAGGAGCGTTGATTCCGGAGCTTTCAAAGTTCACCCCTTCCTCCGACAGGAACCAAACTTTAATAACCAGAGCCAGGAGTGAAAGAGAAAGAAACCAGACAAGCCAGCCAGTCCCTTTCAAACAGGTCACACTGTGTTCAGAACAGGCTTTGAAACTGTGCCTGGGTAACCGCAGCAGAGAGAATGTGGGCCCCCTCGATTCCCGCCTCGGGGTGAGCCAGAAAAAAAGAAAGGAGAGAGAGAGAGAGAGAGAAGGAATGGAAGGTTGGAAGGAAGAGAAGGAAGGGACTATCCCATACACAGGACAAACAAATGAAGCAGCCCAGCCCCATCTTCAGAGTCATTGTCTTCTTCTGGTTATTGAGGATGGGGACGGTGTGCACGTGTCTCTGAGCCATGCTGTGCATCCTCATGTTTAACCTTCAGAGCCGGTTTTAAAAGAGGAAGAATCTGAGGCTCAGAGAAGTCAAGCAACTCCTCTGAAGACACACAGCTAGGAAGGGGCAAAGTCAGGATTTGGACCCCGTCTGATTTGTAATGATGTTGGCAATGCGACAACCAACTCTGCTATCCAGTGTGATGTGACGGCAGAAGGGAAGGAGGGATAAAATCACATGGGAGAATCCAAGAAGGGAAAGGCAGTAGGTACAGCCTAAACCAGAGTTTCTCAGTATAAAGTGTGTACCAGGCAGCAAAAATAGTTAGCAGCATCTGTGGCTTCTCCCTATTAGATGCCAGTCCTCCTCCCTCTCTCAGTCATAACAACCAAAAGTATGTCTCCAGATGTTGCCAGATATCTCCTGGGGACAGTCATACCCCCGACTTAAAAAAAATCATTGAAGTAGAAAAAGTCATAAAAAATATTAATAGCTATGAATTCAGAGTTCACCCAATGCCCTGCAGAAGGCATTTGATCTTATCCAATCTTGTGTAATATCTCATTGAAGACCCCATGAGAACCCTACAAAGGCAGGCATGTTATAAATGAGGCACGGAAGGATCCCAGAGCCCGGGAAACACGCCGGAGATTCAAGGGTGGTACAAGCCAGACCTGGGATTGGAACCCAGGTCTAGACAGACGCTCCTTTCCCCAGCTCTGCTCAGCAAAAGATGGGAGAGAAAGTGGACCGCAATCCAAGATAATAAATAAAGACGCTGAAAGTGCAGGCAGCGTCCCACCATGTGGCCTGGTGATGTTATACCATTACTGGGACAAAATCTCTCAGAATTAACTGCCTTTTCTTCTGCAGCCCCTCTGGTCCTCGCCTCTGCCCCCCTAACCCATCGCTTCCTGTGCAAATGCCCCGCACGTGAGTCTACCCTGAGTCTGTCCCTCTCTCATATCTCATAAGGAGAGATGATATATTCCAAATGCTCTGTGATTTATGGGGAAAAGCCACTCACCTTACCATCTATCTCTTTTTGCAGGGACACATATGTTGGGGTGCATCTATCCCAGCAATGACCCACATTTATTTTCTGCCAGGAGCCAATGGTCTGGGGAATTCAAGAAATGCCCCTAAATTACAAACGAGTAAGGGGGGACCTTCCTCTAGGAACCTTTCCTCCAGCCTGAGCCCCACTATAAATCATGGGGCAAGTATCACAGCCATTGTAAATTGCAGATGTCCAGGGACGGCCAGGTGAACCTTCGCGGCAGGAGGAAAGCATCGGTGACCGAGAACTTGGAGGGGCGGCTGCGGGGAGCTCACCCTGACCTCCCCCAACTTCCGACAGCCTTCGTCTTGACATTTCATGGCTCATGCCTTGATAGCAGGAAGCACATTTCTCTCAAGGATTTTTTTTGTTGTTTTTGATCACCCTTTCCAACCACCTTTCCAAGCCCTGCAAAAAGCACTAGCATTTGTTCTTAATCTTTCAGGGGGTGAAGGTTCCCTTTGAAAATCTGATGAAAGCTCTGTACTCCTCCCTTCATTAAATAAATGATTGTTTACTTGTGTTAAAGCCTTCCTTCCAAAATGGTTGTGACTGATTTATGGTGGTTTTCCTAGGAAGATAAAGGGCTTTTTTCCTCTTGTCCTGTAATTTTTTTTTTCCCCTAACGTATCGACTTTGATTTTTAACATTTACTGATGTGTAACACGTATATCAAAAAGTGCACAATTCAGACGAGCTGGACTTGATGGATTTTCAGAAATAGAATAAACCTAGTGCAACAGACTCAGAGATCAAGAGAGAGCATCACTCCATCTGGAAGCTTCCTTACGCTCTCCTCCACCCAACATCAACTGCCAAGGTCAAACCAAGGCCTGCCTCAAAGCAGCCTGGTTTGTTTGGTGTGATTTTGTTCTGATATAAATAGAATAAGGTAACACGACTTTTTTTTTTTTTTTTGCATGGTGCCCCTTTCTGTCAATATAACCACTGGACATCTACCTGTGTCATGGTGTGTAGCTGCAACTTGTGTGCTCAGTATACAACTTGTTTCCATTCGACTGTGGCAAGGAAGTGGGGAGACAGTCATCTTTCCAGCACTGTGTTGAGATAATGTTCTCAAGTGTCCTAAATTCAGCCTCTCCTACCTGTGTGTTTCCTGTTCCAATTTTTTGGTAGGAATGCAAACTGAATTCTTATTGTAAAACATTGAGCATTTCAGGAAAAAATACACACACACCACATACAAACACAAATAGTGAAAGTTCTCCGGGCTTTACTTTTCTTCTGCCTGCAACCCAACCTACTCAGCTCCCCTTTTAGTGCTTCTCTGAGCGCCCTTCCAGAGATTTCTCCCTGCCTTGATAAATGCAATCTTCAGTCACATGCGCTCTAATTTTGCTTTTAGATGAATGCAGTTGTTCTGTAATTTCTCCCCATTTATCAATACGTCCTGCAAGTCCTCCCGTCGATTGCTCTCGTGGCTCTAAACTGCTGAACATTCTTTCGCTGCACAAAGACTCGGTGATTTATTTTGCCAGCCTCGTCATGATGGGCGTTCAGGCTGTCTTCAGTTTTCTGCTGCCTCAAACAGGGTGGTAATGAACATTCTTTTCTGTGCATCTTTATGAGCATTTGCAAGTATTTCTCTTGGAGAGAAATGGAGAAGGAGAATTGCTGGATGTACACATTTGGCTTTAAGTGGTTTTTATGAGGTCAGATGTATTGTCCAAGCCAGTATGAATTCTGGGTAAAGACCGAGACTTACATGAAGGCATTTGACAGAATGATGGAAATTCACTCAGGGTTTCAAAGATGAGACAGATGCTTGGAATTGGACGGGACAGAAGAGGAAATTCATTCAGCCATCCCTTAGTGACACTTAGCCAGCACACTGCCATCCCTGGGGATGGTGACACTTTCCAGAGATTCCATAAAAAGAAGGTTCCACTGCCAGCCTGGTGGTTGGAAATGGGATCTCTGAGACGGAGAGAACGGCTCACCAGGAACAATGGAATAATCACGAAAATAACACGGCAAACATTGGCCAAGTGCCGGCCATGTGTCAAGCATCACTACGTTTTTACCACGTTCCTGGGGGGAATGGACTGTTTTGAGTCCCATGTTACAGTTGGGCAAACTGAGCCTCAGTCAGTCACCCACCCGAAGCCACACTTACCAGCCTCGTTGGTTAATTGCTAGGGGATGATGTTGCTGAGCAAGCTCCACGTGGCTTTTGCCCACAGGAAGTTCACATCCACTGGTGGGAAAGGACAACCCCCGCTGGTCTCAAGGCAGCAGGGCTCAGAGCTGTCAGGGGCCATCCCAGGTGCTGCACCGAGCCACTCAAGGAGGCTGCAGGGGGAGGCCGGGAGAACAAGGGAAGCTGGTACCATTCGTGTGCAGATAAGACCCCTCCATCTTTCCTGTCCCTCCATATTGTACCAGATGCTGACACCCCAGCCAGGAAGAGGGGACTCCTAAAGCTGGTTACTACCACCGGCATGCAGTGGGGCACCTTTATGCTCACCACTGGACCTCCCCAATCCTTCCAACAGACGTTGGGGAAACTGAAGCTCAGACAGAAGCGACTTGCTGAAGCCTCACAGTGTATAGGGAGCAGAGCCAGGATTTGAACCTGGGTCTCTGTAATTCTGAACAGTGAAACCCCTGAACATACAGACAGTCACGGATAGATGTTCTTCAAAACTATTCCAAGACTAGGTCCTCCGACGGCGTGGGCTGAGAGCAGAGGTCTGCTGCTTTGAGCCCCAGCTGACAGTCCCCCTCACTGAACAATTAACAGTACCGGGCACAGCCCAGGCCACTGTCCCACATCGGATCGATGCGTCACGACCTCCTCCTTTGAGATCGATGCCTACTGACTTTCTCATGAAGATTGATTATTACTCTATCTAATTCTTTTAATTTTTAATTTTCAAGTCAGCCACCAGGCAGGCACCAGTGCTGTCCCTGAATTACAGACTGAATTCTGCAGAGCTCCCACAAACCCATCCAGGGGCAAAGGACGTGGTTACTCCAGATTGCCTGGGCCCTGGCACACCCAGCTCAGGTGCCAGGATGGCGGTGCGGTGGGGGCAGGGACACCCTTTCCCTGCTGCCCTTTGGAGACCTCGGAGACTAAACAGTTTAGGCCACATTTTGAAGAAAATTGCTCTACCCCTTCACCTATAAGTGGATTCAGGCGCAATCAGTTGACTCAAGAGCGCGTGAAGGTCAAGGCAAACATGCCAGGATGAGGGGTTCAAGGGAGTCGAGCAGAGCGAGCCAGATCCGGTCGTGACCTCTAACATCTGGTACACGCGAGGACATGGTGGCTGCTGCGCTGGGGAGTGGGGTCCAGGGGAAGGTTAGGGAGGAAGAGACTTTTAAAGATTGTAACTGTGCCAATCTGGGCCACCAGCCCCTCTCAGATGTCACAGGAGGAAGTGGAAGGGGTGGAAAGAGGAAGAGGGAGGGAGGAAGAGGTCAGGGCTGCAATCCCCGTGGCCAGAGGACCCTCAAATGCTTGCAGATGGCATGCAAATAAGAGAGGGCGCAGACCACACCTGGCTGCCAGGAGCGGCACAGAGGAGGGCGGTTCAAGGGTAGCAGGCTGGTGGGAAGGAAGCCTAATAGACAGGAGCCCCCTACCCACGTTCCCAGTTGGAGCTGCCCCGCCCTGGCCCGGCATGAGCTCACATGCCCTCCCAGGTCACTGTGGTCAGACCTGGAGCTCTACACTTGGATCCCTGAGAAGAGACCCAGGAAGAGGTGTTGAACTTCAAGCCTAACTTGGCCCCCATTCTTTCCCAAGATAGCAGGAGAGATATTTTTCTTTTCTCTTTTTTAAATTTTATTTTTTTTTTAGCAAGAGATGTATTTTGTTCTGCTCCAATCTGAGTGAGAGACAGTCACTGAGACTCAGCCAACTTCTAAACTACTGTCATCTGGAAGATTCTTAGACTTGGATGTGTTCGCAGACACTCTGTTTCTGTTGTAATAACGGCACTACAACCTCCTCACTGTTCTCCAGCATGGTGTCGCTTCACCCTCAACTTCCTTCCACATCTCTTCTTTCATCTTTCTCGGGAAGGTTTCAAAGGGACCTCCCAGAGGCTCAAGAGTCTAAAGACTGAACTGAACCAGCCCCAGTTAGATGCCTCCAGATGTCAGGTATAGGAAAGCCAGCTCCCCACGGATCAAACCTGGAAGGCACTGGACTTGGAGATGCTTGGATGTCCATAGACAGGGAGATGTTTTCAAGGGTTGGGGCAACCCTTCAGCTGGGCATCAAGACTGGCTCTGTCCGTCCATCCACTGTCAAGCTCAGTGTGTTTACTTCTCTCCACTGTTGACAATGGACTCTCCCAAGATGGCGGCCATGGCTGCAGGTGCCACGACCTGAGACAAAGGCAGAAGGTGTAGGAGACAGGGCAGGCCTTTTTCTCCTTGGCTCAATAAAGAAGCAGCGTTTCCAGAATCATTGTAGCCTCCATCCAGTTCTTGTTGACTAGAAATGGGTCACATGTCTACCTAATAATCAGAATCCCCCATCTGATGCTGGGCACACAGCAGGTACTCAATTAATATCGAAGTTCATTTTTCTGTCTCTACCATATTGCCATTCAAATTGATTCACTATTGCCATTCAAATTGATTAACTAGGAAATTTCCATTAAGAAATTCAAATCTGCCGGGCACGGTGGCTCAAGCCTGTAATCCCAGCACTTAGGGAGGCTGAGGCAGGAGAATCGCGAGTTCAAAGCCAGCCTCAGCAAGGGCGAGGCGCTAAGCAACTCAGGGAGACCCTGTCTCTACATAAAACACAAAATAGATCTGGGGATGTTGCTCAGTGGTCTAGTGCCCCTGAGTTCAATCTCCAGCACCAAAAAAAAAAGAAAAGAAATTCAAATTTCTGGGTTCTGGCCATAATTTAAGAAGAGATAAGTGGCTAAATTTAGAACAAGTATTGGAGTCTTGGAGCCCAGGTTCAAATCCCTGCTCTGCTGCACATTAGCCATGGAGGTTCTGGGTAACCTCCTAAAACCAGCTGGAATTCAGTTTTCCCATTGGCAAAATGAAAATAATCATACTCCCTACTTCCTAGGGTTTCTGACGTGGTTTACTAAGAGAGTGTTTTTAAGTAGTCGCAGGTGGCACATGGAAAGTGAAGAGGAAGAGGCCTCCTCTCATGGCTAGGATTCCCCAGTGGTCCAGGCCCTTGTCCTTCAGCTAATCCAGCCCCCATCAGTTTGGATACACAACTCAGGAGCCTCCGCTCAGCCCCCTGCCCTTATTTTACCGCCTGCTCCACCCTCTCCCATCAAATCCCCCTCAGGCTGCCGAGGAACTTCAGAAAGTCAACTGACTTCCCTTTGCAAGGTGAAGGTCACACCTCAACCCTCAGCAATGCTGAGGCCTGCTTGGGGGCTCCCAGGCTGAAGCTGATTTCTATTGGCTTAGATGGAATCAGGCAAGAGTTCTCCGCAGCTTCCTTTATATTTATCTCTGGCCAGATCAAAGGTCCTGTCGGCAACCTGTCCTGATGTCTTCATTCCTGTTTTTCTTAGCTAAATTTTTTTCTCCCCGGATGGTGTTCACTCCAAATAAGCTCGTGAAAGTCTCTGGAAGGAGGGGAGGTAGAGCTGGGGAAAAGTCTAGACAGGCAGAATTTAGTTATGTCTTGCTATAAATAAGTGTACAGAATTATCCAGATCTCAATGGCCTGGGATTAGCTACTACTTTCCACAGTAGGAAAAAGACAAGCTTGGAGTTATTTCTGGATTCCCAGTTGGATTTAAACAGCTCACAGGATGTCCGATAAAGACTGGATTAAGAAAATACTAACAGTAGTCACTTATCGAGAGGGAGTTTACACAGTAAATAAGAGTATGAGATCTGGAGTCAAGCACCATTTGAACGCTGCCCCAAGCCTTTATGAACTGCATCTCCTTGGCAAAGTGATTGCAGTTCTGTGTCTCAGTTTCCTCATCTGTAACTGGGGACAATAATAATCTCAGCATCACAGAGCTGCTGAGCAGATTTTAAAAGTCAATGAGTGTCAAGTGCTTAGAACGGCACCTGGCCCAGGGTCAGTAGGTATTCACTTACTAATATTTATTGAACATTGGACACACATTCTTGTGTTCTATCCCCATGGCAGCCTTTGAGATAGATGATATCCATTTATAACTCATTCAGCAAGAGAGAAAACAGAGAAGCTGAGAGTCTTAGGCAACTTGGCCTCAGCTAGTAAGTGGCAGAAACAGGGTTCATAGCCCGGTTTCCCTGACTGTGAGACCAAGCTCTGTATTGTGCCTCACCCAGTGAGGCAAGACCAGCTGTATATGATGCAATGACCCAGCAAGATGCCTCGGGTTTACCAAGGGCAGACAGAGCAAGACTTGCCCTGCTGGCCTAGCTTTTCAGGGAGTTTTAAGGGAGTTACCCCAACCACGCAAATAAGCTGCTCTAAGCACATCGGGGGAAGGGAAGTGAATCACCCTGGCCTTCCTCTCGAAGGATGGTTGCAGGCAAGCTCGGGGCCTGTGTAAATGTGAAGTAGGTCAGGCCACAAGCCAAGCCTGCAGGTAGCGCCGGGAGCAACTGGCCGCACAGTCAGTGAAAGTTCTGGATAACTTCTTATCTCTGGAAAACTTCACCTACAAACCAGTTGCACTGTGAGAACAAGTCCCCGCAGTCCTGCACTGCTCATGGAAGCTCTAGAGTTGATGTCTAGAAAAATGTCCAGGGTTCAGAGGTTTGGGGGAGGGTATCCTGGTGCATCCTGATGCCCCTTGATAAAAGTGCACCCCCACCCCCAATACATTCACCATCATACTTTAAAGTTGTTTCAAAAGTGTCTGTCACTTTCCTGCATGGGTTCAGAGCAGACCTTTGAAGAGTTCTTTGAGGGTTTCCAATATTGCAGAGCCTCAGGGTCCTCCCTGGGAACATGAAAGACATTTGTCAAAACTGGACAGGACAACAGTACAGTGACTTGGATTCACCTTCCTCTATGCCCCCCAAAAACGCTTTGTTTTGTTTTGTTTCGTTTCGTTGTTTCTCTCTCTCTCTCTCTAATTTCTAATGTTAGCATGTTCCCTCTGATTTATTGTTTCTTCTTGCTAACGTGCTCTGAGTCAGGTGTGGTGAAGTCTATAATCCCAGTGGGGGCCAAGACAGGAGGATTGCAAACTCAAGGCCAGTCTGGGCAACTTGTAGAGACCTTGCCTCGAGATTAAAAAATAAAAAAAGCTGGAGATAGAGCTCAGTAGTAGAGCACCCCCATTCCCAGCACTGACCTAAAAACTTTTTTCCGGGCTTCTTGTATTCGCCTGGAAGCAATAACAACTATTTATTGAGCAATTCCTGTGTGCTAAGAACACTGTTAAGCCTTTTACGTGTATCATCCCTTTTCAATACAGAACACAGCTGTGAGATGTTACCAATGGATTACGGGGCCCATTTTACAGATCAGAACACCAAGGCCCTGGGAAACAAAGGCACTTGCCTTCAACCCAGTGCTTATGTGGAGATGCTGAGTTTTGAACCAACAAACCCACATTCCTAGGCCCTCTTGTCCTGTTTCCCATCTCTTTATTTCAATGTGTTTTGAAAAGCATCTTTACAATATTTTTCCTGATTGCCTATCCGTTTTATTTCCCAACAGTAGGGTTAATTCTTACCAGCACTTAGGAAATAAGCACTTAAATGTCAGGCTCCCTGATGGATATGCATGGGTTCCCTTCTGTAATCCTGCAGATAGACTGGTCAGCTGGGTGGCAGGGGCTCTATTAGACATCTCAGTATCAGAGAGGTGAGGTGCAAGGCTTCACCAGGCCCAGAGACTGGTGAGTGATGGAGCCAGGTTTTGGAATCAGATTTGTTGACTCCAAAGCCCATGAGCTCTGTTCTCTGCATTAGCAACTGCGGGGAGGTCAGGTTATTACCTGGTAGAAAGTGGGCTGGCGTTTTTATGTTGTTTGTGTTCCCACTAGGGAGACTGGAAAAACAAAGAAACAACAAATCTGGAATCAAAGAGCCAAGCTGGGTAGCCCAGTGCTGTGGTCAGGGTTGACTTTCCAAGTTCATACAGAAACAATGTTTCTTTTGTAATGAATCAAGCAGGGAAAAATGGAACTGGGAATGAATTGGCCCGCCAATCTCTTGCACCCAAGATGACAAAGTTCCTTGTTGATTTGGGGGCCCCACAAACAGCTGTTGAATGAACACACTCACATTCTGGAGATGGATATGCTAACATTTAACAGGCACCTCAAACTTCCTATCCCACAACTGACCGGCGCCCCACCCCAGGGGCATCCCTGCTCCTGAGCTACCTCCTGCCTCTCTCCACCGCTGGGAGTGGCAATTCCATCCTTCCAGCTGTTCGAGACCTTGAACCCTATCCTGCTCTCCTCTTTCACTCACACCCCGTAAGAATCCAGCTGCAAATCCATCTGGTCCACTTTCAGGGTATTCAGCAACTTCCCTGTTCTGCTGCCTGGCCCAAGCCATGGTCACCTCTCACCTGGGACACGGCCACGGCCTCTTCATTGCTCACGCTGGGATATCTCCCCTCTCCCCGCTCCAGTTCGTTTCCTTTAGGACAGCCCACAAGGATCCTGTTAAATCCTAAATCAGACCAGCTCACTCCTCTGCTCAAAACTGCGCAGAATTTATCCTCAGGGACTTCGCATGGCGGCCCCCACGGCCTGGAGTTCTCTGTCCCGGGAAGGCCACTCCCCCTCCATTTCTCTACTGGCCTCTTCTTGGTGAGACTTCTCTGATTCTGTTTTATGAAATAAAACCTTCGTGCTTGCTCAGCACCCAACCTTTAGGAACTTCCTCACATCATTCTACTTTTTTCCCATAGCTCTGTTCTATTTCTATTATGATAACACCTTCCATTAACAGGATGCAGGCTTCCCAAGGCAAGAGCGTCTATCCCAGCTGAGAACCAGGCTCCCAGGAGGACGCCTGGCAAGGAGTGACTGTTTCTTCAATGAATGTCTCTCCACTCGTTGGAGTGTGTAGGGATTCATCCAGAAAGGTACACTTGACCTAGACCCACCTCTTCCTCTCGGTCCTTCCACAGTGATGGAAACATGCCTTCCACCCCTTTTCCGTACAGCAGCCACGGGCCACCTGTGCCCTCCGAGCGCTACCATTGTGGCCAGTGCCAGCGAGGAACTGTCTCTCTTTTCAATTCATAGACTTTACTTTCTACAGCAGTTTTAGTTTTTACAGAAAAACTGAGCAGCAGGTACAGACAAGGGACTGTGTTTTCTTCTATTTTAGGTGACCGTCTGTGGCCAGTGGCTACCCTATTGGTCAAGGCGGACTAAGACGGAAGCTGGAAAGAAAGGCCCCTGTGGCCCTCGCTGCCCGGTGGGCACACTCTGGCGGGTCCTTGGACAGCCCCAGCACAGACCTGCAGGAGCGATCCTCCGAGGTCCCCCAACGCCTCAAAAGTGGCTTCAGCCTCGCAAGCAGCCTCGCTGGTACTTCAGACGTCAGGAAAGAAGGCAGCAGACAGTGCTGCCAAGCAGAGAGCTCACAGGTCCTTGCCAGTTGCTACCAGAGAGGCCCCCGGCCAGCTGGTGGCACGCAGGCCTCGGATGACTCAGCCTCGGGGGCCCGTCTGACTCACCTGCCCTCGGCTTCCTTCTACCCTTCCCCTTTCCGGTTGTCCGTAGGTCCAAATAAAAAATTCCCTCTGATTCAGAGCTGGGCCAAGAGCCACTTTGGGTCCTTCTACCCATTCTTCTCTTCCTGATTCAGGCCTAACTATTTGAGGTCAGTAATTTAGCTTGTAGTTTCCATAGCAACCACTAAAGCAAGCAGGGAGCCCTAAACAATGATCTCTCTCTCTCTCTCTCTCTCTCTCTGAATAGTCATGTTGTATTTCATCTCTTTGACATCCACCATTCACCCGCATATACACACACCTTTCAAATACGTGTATGCATATTTTTAAAGGGTAAAGCACAAGAAGAGTCAAACAAATGGAATCCAAAAGAAAAAGAAAACAGTCTTGTCAAAACATAAATAGAGGTTGTTCCAGGGGAGAGCAGAGACACATGGAGCTGCCATTAATTGGCAGCTACGGCATTCTAAAATAAAATCAGACTGGCAGGATTTGCAGCTTCTGAGCCATAGAAATGGGACTGAAGTTGCCGTTCCAAAGGGATTCCTTCCCTGACTGTGCCCACATCCAAGGGAGTCTCCCTGAACTCCTTTGTGTTACAGATGGTACCCAGGGCCCCATCGCATCTCCAAGGGGGACAGGCAGCAGAGGAAAACAGCCCCATGGGAACAATTCAGAAGCAGGAGTTTTCTGAGACACAGCAGGAGAAAGACTCAGCTAGGCAGTGTCTCAGGCACTGTCTCTCCCATGGATATGCATCTGAAAAGATGGGAAGGACATAACTCAGTATTGCCAGGGTGGAAACTTGAGATGCAGTAACCACCCCTAGGACTAGGAGATTGAACGGAAGAGGTTGCAATCATTAAACCCAGTTTGGAAGCTTCAGGGTGGATAAGGCAGATCGGAGGCTCTAAGACTTCTAAGGGTCAGGAACTGTCTAGCCCGTGCTGAGTTCTTTCAGGGAACCCCAAGGTGATGATGGTTCTGTTAGAAGACAAAACTGCGAAGTGTATCCTGGGGCTGCTACCGAAACTCATCCCTGTCGCCGAGATGACGTTGATATCAACAGCCACCAAGTAAGTCTCTTCCTCTTCCAGTACCCCAGTTTCCTTCTAACATCCACCTACCTGCTGCAGAACATTTCTCTAAAAAGTGGGTGCAGGGTCCCATCCCTAGCATCAGAAGACCATAAATAAAGGGATGGAACTGAAGTTCAGCATCAGTACCTTAATAACCAGGCTCCCCACAATTATAGAGATGCTACGCACTTCAACCAGTTTCCCATGGTAGACATTTAGAATGTCTCTAATTCTTTACTAATTCCAGTAGTGAATCTCCTGCATCTATTACTGCATTTCAGACTATTTATTTGTGATGTATTCCCCAAAGGGGAATTAATTTGCTGAATAATAACTATATCTTGAGGGTTCTTGGTACCTGTGGCTACAGGGTTTCCTTTAAAACTATGTTAACTTCAATTCTATCTATCAATAATACATGTTCTAAATATAAATCAATGATCATGAAATTACTTTATATATATTCCTTAATGCTGTCCTCTTAGATCCCCAAAACTTACTGCCTTGGTTTTTCTCTGCTTACCATCAATTCACCAAAAAATAAAAACAAACAAACCAAAAATCTTTTTCCTTCTCTGAATGTTCACGAGTCACTCTCATTCATTTACCACACATCTCACACAGTAGACTCCGAAAGCAGGAATCGGGTTAGAATTCCTTATCATTTCTCCAATCCTGGCAACTTGTTATTAGATTTTTAGGAAGTGGACGCTCAGACAAGCTAGCTAAAGCAAAGAAAGCTTATCATAAAAATCAGGGGACGCCATCAAGCAAACCAAGACCATACCTTATTTGAATCTTGAATGGAGAAGAGAAAGAGAAAGGGGCAAGAAAATATGTTTAAAAAAATAATCACAGGGAAGCTGGAGTTGTAGCTTAGTGGTAAAATGCTTGCCTGGCATGTGTGAGGCCCTGGGTTCAATTCTCAGCACCCCATGCAAATAAATAAATAAGTTTAAGAAAAAAAAAAGAGGAACTCTTAAAAAAAAGGAAGGAAGGAAGAAAGAATGAATGAATGAATCACAGAAAACTTCCTAAACCCAAGGAGGGAGATGGACATCCAGATTCATGAAGCACAAAAGATTCCAAATCGATTGAGCCTAAAAAGATCTGCATAAGACATATTGTAATTAAATTGTCACAAGTCAAGACAAAGAATTTTTAAAAGAGCAAAAGAAAAGAGGCTGGCCATATACAGGGGAATCCCTACAAGACTATCAGCAGATTCTCAGCAGAATCGTTCCAGTGCCAGAGAGACTGGGATATTATCAAAGTATAATAATAATAATAATAATAATAATAATAATAATGTCAATCAAGAGTACTGCACTCAAAGTTGTCCTTTCAAAATGAAGAAGAGAAGAAAAAATTTCCCAGACAGACAAAACTGAGGGAGTTCACCAACTGAAGAGTAGTAAGGGGAATTCTTCAAGTTGAAACAAAAGGATGCTAAACAGGAACATAAAGAAGTTGCGCAAGTAAGTCTCACTGGTAAAGCAAATTCATAGAAAATACAGAAAAATATAATACTGTAACGAGGCTTTCTGTACCACTTTTAATCCTGGTATAAAAAGCTAAAAGACAAAGTATTAAGAATAACCATAGCTACAAAATATTTTTCATGGACAGAGAACATAAAAAAAAGTAAATTTTAACATTAATTGCATAAAATAAGGTCAGGAGCCATATAGTGTAGAGTTTTTATGTGCAATTGAAGTTCAGTAGTTATCAGCTTAAAATAGACTATTATAACTCCCAGAAGTTTTAAGAGACATTCTTTACATTTGAAGACATACATAGACTGAAAGTGAGAGTATTATAGGACTGGCTACACTTTTATCAAACAAAATAACTTTAAGTCAAAAACTGTCACAAGGGACGAGAAAGGTTATTGCATAATGTTAAGCCAGTAAATTTAACAGAAAGTTAACAATTATATGTTGCATATGTACCCAAGCTAATGTTTAAAACAATGACCACAATTATTAATACACCTGACAGGAAAAATAGGCAGCCGTACAATAGGGGAAGGAGGAGGCGATTTTAATACCCCATTTTCAATAACAGATACATCACTCGGACAGCAAATCAATAAGAAAAGAGCAGAGTTGAGCACCATAGGCAAAATGGCCTTAGCAAACACATGCGGGCCATTTCACTTAACAGCAGA
Organism: Geosciurus inauris; assembly: GCA_004024805.1. NCBI lineage: Eukaryota > Metazoa > Chordata > Mammalia > Rodentia > Sciuridae > Geosciurus > Geosciurus inauris. Next base: position 35,441 of record PVHX01012055.1, on the reverse strand, counting down.
ACACACATTCTTCTCAAGTACACACGCAATGTTCTCCAGGGTAAATCACATGCTACATCACAAAACAAGTCTGAACACACTGTAGAAGACTGAACCCATTCCAAATATTTTTTTTAACCATAATGAAATGAAACTAGATGTTCATAACTAAGGGAAAATGGGAACGTTCACAAACACATGAAAATTAAACAACAAACTCTGGAATAATCATTGGGTCAAAGAAAACACTTTGTATATCAAAAGATGAAAATTTTTTAAAAATGACTTATCAACTTAGGGGATGCATCAGAAACAGTACTGAGAGGGAAGTTTATAGTGACCAACATCTACATTAAAAAGGAAGAAATCAATTAAGCAAGCAAACTTGTAATTCTAAAGAAAGAGGAAGAATTGGGTTTTAGCCACAGAGCTGTAATCTCAGCTACTTGGGAGACTGAGGCAGGAGGATCGACAAGGTTGAAACCAGCCTGGACAGCAAAATAGGACTCCGCTTCAAAATTAAAAATAAAAAGGGCTGTAAATGTAGTTCAGTGGTAGAGTGCTTGCCTAGCACAAATGAGGCGTTGGATTTGATCTCCAGTGCTTCAAAACAAAACAAACAAAAACCCCAGCAAACTAAGCCCCAAGTTAGCTTAAGATAAAAGATAATGAATACTAGAGCAAAATAAGTGAAATTAAGAACTATAGAAGATTTGGAGGAAGCTAAACAAAACAAGTAGACTCTTACCCAAACTAGGAAAAGAGAAAAATAGATCCGAATGAATTTAAACAAAAAAGAAAAAAAAAGGAGATAGAGAGAGAATACATTACAACTAATGAACTAATACCACAGAAGTATAAAAGACCATAAAGAATTGTTATGAAAAGTTAAACAAGTTGGACACCAGAAGAAATGGATGAATTCCTAGAAGCATACGACCTTTTAAGACTAAATTAAGAAGACACTGAAAGATTCAACAGAGCGATAATAAATAAGAAGAATAAATCAATAATCATAAACCTTCCATACAGAAAAGTCCAGGTCCAGATGACTTCACAGATAAATTCTATTAAACATTTAAAGAAGAATTAAGCTGCAGATGTAGCTAAGTGGTAGAGTGCTTGCCTAGCAAGTTAGAGGCCCTGGGTTCAATCCCCAGCACAGCAAAATAAATAAATAAATAAACAAACAGATCACACACGTATATATATAATATATATTATATATAATATTCTATTATAGAATACACTTATATTTGTATTATAAATATATAAATTTCTATATATTTATATATTTATAATATATTTATATTATAGAATATATTTAATATTCTTCTTAAAACATTCCAATTAAACAAAAGAAAAGGAAACACTTCCATACTTCCAAACTTGTTTTAGTCCTAGATGATGCTGATACCAAGGCCAGACAAAAATACACTAATGGTGTAATTTGTAGGTTTGTAAAGTGAAAATTGTAGGTTTATAGCCTTTAGGAACACAGATGCAAAAATCTTAAACAAAATATTAGCAAAAGAAATTCAACAACATTGAAAAAATCATACATCATAACCAACTAGAATTTATTTCTGTAATGAATAAATGGTTTAACATATGCAAATCATTGTGATATACCACATTTACACAATAAATGATAAAATTCGCATGATCACCTCAATGTATCCAAGTAAAGCATTTGGAAAAAAATATTCAATCTATTGTAGGATAAACATTCTCTACAAAGTAAGTATAGAAGGAACTTACCCCAATATATTGAAGGCCCTATGTGAAAACTCCACAACTAACATTACATTCAATGCTGAGAAAACTGAAGGTTTTCCTCTAAGATGTGTAACAAGGACACTGTGCTCACCATTTCTACTCAATACAGTATCACAATTGGAATTCCTAGCCAGGGGATTCAGATAAGAAAGGGAAATAAATATTATCCCAAATGGAAAGAAAGAAGAAAAGGTATTTGTTTACAAATTACATGATAATTTACATAGAAAACCCTAAAGCCTATACAAGCACCACACACACACACACACACACACACACACACTGTAACTACTAATAAATGAATTTGGTAAAGTTTCTGGGTACAAAATCAATAGTACAAAAAAGTTGTGTTTCCATACATGAACTATGAACTATCAAAAAAGAAAATTAAGCCAGATGTGGTGACGCATGCCTGTAATTCCAGAGGCTCAGGAGGCTGAAGCAGGAGGATCTTGAGTTTAAAGCCAGCCTCATCAGAAAGCGAGACACTAAGCAACTCAGTGAGACCCTGTCTCTAAATAAAATACAAAATAGGACTGGGGATGGGCTCAGTGGTTGAGTGCCCCTGAGTTCAATCCCTGGTACTCCCTCCCCCTAAAATTAAGAAAACAATTCCATTTTTAATAACATCAAAAAGAATAAAGTACTTAGGAATAAACTTCATCAAGGAGATAAAAGAATTGTACTGTGAGAACTATAAAACACAGATGAAATAAATAAGTAGACCCAAATAAATGGGAAGATAGTCCATGTTCATGGATTGGAAGGCTTAACATTGTTAAAATGCCCATACTACCCCAAGCTAGCTATAGATTCAGTGTCAACACTTTTAAAACTCAATTGCATTTATTAGGAAAATAGAAAAAACATCCTAAAATTTATAGACAACCACCAACATGTTCAAATAACCAAAGCAACTTTGAACATGATGAACAAAGCTAGAGTAATCCCACTTCTTGATTTCAAAATATATCACAGTTAAAGTGATCAAAACAATATCATTCAGGCATTAAAACAGAAATACAGACCAATCAAAATCAGAATCAAAAGACCAGAAATAAACCTACCCCTGTTTAATCAACTGATCTTCAACAAAGGTGCCAAGGATACAAATCATGGGAAGGAACAGTCTCTTCAACAAATGATATTGGGAAAACTGAATGTCCACATGCAAAAGAATGTGGACATCCTATGCCCACAAAAATCAGCTCAAAAGAGGACCTCAGGATGAGACTTGACACTTCAGAAAAAAATTACAGTGGAACCAATTTTTTAATGGGTCTTCACAATGACATCTTGGATAAAGCATTAAAACACAGACAACAGAAAAACAAATAGAAAGGGAAATACATCACACCAAAAACATTCTGCAGAGTAAGGAACCAGTCAATAAAACGAAGAGGCTACCTGCAGGATGAGAGGAAATATTTGCAAATCAAATGTCCAACAAAGGATTAATATCTGTGATATATAAAGAACTCTTCCAACTCAAGAACAAGAAATAAAAATAAAAATGCTAATAATCTAGTTTAAAAATGAGCAAAGGAACCAAACATACATTTTTCTAAAGATTTATAAATCGCTAATAAATGTATGAAAAGGTGATCACCATGACTAATTATTAGTGAAATGCAAATCAAATCAAAGTGAGATGTCACCTCACACCTGAAAAGGTGGCTATCATTAAAAAATGTATTGATAAGGAACCTCCTTACACTGTTGTGGGAATGTAAATTGGTGCAGCCACTATGGAAACAGAGATTCAAAGAAAATTAAAACTAGAACTACCATAAGGCTTAGCAATTCCACTTCTGGATATAAATCTGAAAGAACCAAAATAAGAATCTTGAATAGATCTTTGCGTTTCCACATTTCTTACAGCATCATTATTCACAACAGCCGCGTCACAGAAATCAACTCAATGTCCATTGACAGAAAAATGGAGAACAAAATGAGATATGGAATGTGATTCAGTCTGTAAAAGGAAGGAAAGTTTGCCTTTTATGAAAACATAAATAAATTTAGAGGACATCATACTAACTGCAATGAATTAGATACAGAAAATCAAATACTGCGTGATCCCACTCGTGAAATCTAAATAACTCGAACAAATAGAAGAAGAATGGTAGTTGCCAGGGGCTGGGGTCAAGGTGAAGCAGAGAGATGTTGGTACACAGCAGGGTTATACTAGATGAGTAAGTCCTAGGGTCTGCAGTACGGCACAGTGGTTAGAGTGAACATACCCTAGTGTGTGCTTGAAAATTGGCAAAGAGATAGATCTTCCATTAAGTGCTATTACACACACACACACACACACACACACACACACACACACTTTCCTTCCTAAAGAAAAGGAAACTTTAGGAGGTGATGGATAATTTTATAGCATAATTTGTATCGACATTTTCACAGATATCTACTTATATCTAAATTCATTAGGTTGTATACATTAAATTGTACGTATTATATACATTAAGTTGATCCTTATACACATTGATCATATTTCAATAAAGCAGTTCTTTGAAGAAGAGCAAGAAGAGAATCAGTTCCGAGGATGAAATAGGGGTTGAGTTAGGCACTCAAATATGACTCCGACATCACAGTGGCCTGCACAGTATTTTGCACACAGGAGGGACACAATTGTTCTATTGATTGATTCTGAGTGAGAATGCTCAATACTTTCCCCTCTTCTGCTCAGTGCTTTTCAAATTTTCCAACGCAGCGAAGACTGTCTTGTTTCAATCACAGAGACTATTCATGTAGAAAATTCTCTTGAAATCTTTCCCTTTCCCTTAGAAGTTCTTGTGGATGTGAATTCTACTTACAGCCATTTATGTCACCATAAAATGTATTAGTTGCTTACTGTTAAGAGCAAATAATCTTAAGGATGTGCTGTCCTTGCCCCTCAGAATTTCCTATTCTTTGGAAGCCTATGAATTCCCTGTGCTAGACTACAAGTTCTTCAGGGCAGAGCCTATGTCCTTTCTAATCACCCTGGTATTCCCTGTTCCTAGGACGGGGTTGAGCACACAGCTGATCCATGAACTCTATTGAATGGAAGAATGAATGAGCTATTGAATTAGTGAGTGAGTGAGTAAAAACATGAATAAATGAGTGAGCAGTGGATGGAAGGATGGATGGATGGATGGATGGATAGGAGGATGGGTGGGTAGATGGATGGGTAGATGGATGGATGGATGAATGGATGGGTGGATGGGTGGGTAGATGAATGGGTGGGTGGATGGGTGGATGGGTAGGTGGATGGGTGGGTGGATGGATGGGTGGGTGGATGGGTGGGTGGATGGATGGGTGGATGGATGGGTGGATGGGTGGGTGGATGGATGGGTGGATGGATGGGTGGATGGGTGGGTAGATGGATGGGTGGGTGGATGGGTGGATGGCTAGTTGGATGGATGGGTGAGTGGATGGATGGGTGGCTAGATGAAGCATGTGCATTCTTTGAGGAATAGTGAATTGGAGTCTTTCTGCTCAGTCTCTCAGTTTTCAGCGTAGCTATTCATTTCCTGAGAGCTTAGGACAGTAGAGTGTAAGCTAAGTAAGAGACGCAATACCCACCAACAGCTATCTTCCTAAATATAATATCTTTTCAAAGGAAGAGCTGAATGGGGGCCCCATCACACCCTTGTTTCTGGTTTCCCATTATGAAAAGAAATGGATTTGCTCATAACACACTGGTCCTGCCTGTGGCAAATCGAGCTCCCAGTAGGGAGAGATGATATGTTCTTTATTCTTTCCAAACCCAAGAAGAAGGTTTGGAGAGAGAGTGAGAAGGAGTGAAAGGAGGAGGAACAGGAGGAACAGGGTAGGGAAGGAAGAAGGAGCAAAGAAGAAAAGAAAGATGAAAGTCCTGCCCCATCTGAAGGGATTTCTAGACCTTGTGCAGCACACACACGCTGTGCCACTTAGCCAGGCACTAAGGCCTTGATGGTGGATAAAATGAACATATAGCCCTGCCTTCCGGAAGCTAATGGTTCAGTTGGAACAGCCCACATTTCCTCAGCAAGATTTGAACCCAGAAGGTTGGATTTTGCGTTCAGAGTGCCAACCTTCACACGGGAGAAAACCAACGTTGCTGGGGTGACTTTACAAATGATTTATATAAAAGAATTAAAAAACGAATGAGTGCCTCATCTCTCAACAGCACTTTTGCTCCTTCCTGGAGGGGCCAGGCACATGTTATTGCTCTGGTGGTCACTCACTTCTTGCCCACATGTCCCTGTGACGTCTACAATGTGACGGTAGCAGACTTCGTGACTTTATTTATTCCAAATAAATTCCATCGTTTGGTGCCCAACGTGACTCCCCAGGGAGATGAACAACTTCCCTCTGATCAAGGTTCACTCTTGAGCATTTGTGGATGAAATAACGAGCCCAGCAAGATGACATGGAGATTTATTTCAGTCAGGCCTTCTCCACATGCTAATGAAATCTTTACACCGTGTGTTACTTGTGCTCAGTAATGAGGCAAATCCTGCACTCCACCGCTAAAGGGAAGTGTAAACAACCCGAAAAGAAACTGGGATCGCAAGACCAATGTTCACTTCAACCATCAATGTCCCTAAACTGATCCACAATGTCCCAGTTCTCTCAAAACCACAAACCTCTCCCTCTGTTTTGAAATGAAGGAAGATAGTCCCATTTCTTCCTTGGCCTCTGTCCACTGTGCCACCAAATCCTACTCAACTGGCTTCCAAAGAAAATTTTTTTGATTGAAAATGTCCAAATCTCTACCAATCTCTACCAAAGTGGGACCCTGCTTTATCAGTGCACCCTCTAATCAATCCCCACATGGTAGCCTGACTGCCTATTGGAAATGAATTTCATCAAGCTCTCTGCTTCTAATTTGTCCTTTACTTCCTAGAGTCCCCTACAGAAGAGCCAGAATCTGTCACATGAGCCACAGCAGCCTGGAGGACGTCCCCGGGCTTCCCGTTCAGCCTTACCTCTCTGTACTTTTCCCTCGTGGTCACTCCACCCATAGGGCCTGCTCGTCCTTCTTTTTGTGTTTCAGTCTCTGTTTCCTTCACCTCCCACACACCTTTGCTTCTCCGTGTCTGGAATACGTTCTCCTCCCTGTTTGCCTCCACTGAACAAATTGCCACCAACTTGCCTTAAAAACAGAAAACAAAATGTCTTTTATTATCTCACAGTTTCTGCAGGTCAGGAGACTGGACCTGACTTCATTGTTGTGTGTTCTGCTTGGGGTTTCTCCCAAGGCGGCTGTCAAGCTGTTACCGGGGCTGCGGTCTCATCTGAAAGCTCAGGCAGGGCAGAATCTGCTGCCAAGACCACTGGACTGTGGGCAGCACATCCAGTCCCTTGTGGGTTGTTGGCCTGAGGGCCTCAGTTCCTTGCTGGCTTTGGCTAGAGGCTGCCCGCTGCCCCCTGCCAGGCAAGGCTTCCCCACATGTTCATTTCATGTGAGCATCAAGTCAACGAAGAGAGTCTACTTGCAGGACTAAAGCTACGGCCTTATCCATCATGACCACAGATGTGGCATCCCACCACTTTGGCCTTATTCCATGAGAGCAAGTCACAGGCCCTGCCACCTTAAAGGAGAGGAGACTGCACAAGCCAGAAGCTTAGGAGGCCAGAGTCTCAGCAGTCAGCCTGGTGTTCTGGCGCCACCCTATCCCTCAGACAGCGGCTACGCGGTGGTTTGGCTGGTCATGGCACCTCTTCAGGAACAGGCCTGTGAACTTCTATTCTTACCTCCTCTTCCTTTATTATGTGTTAGCATCCACATACCAGCAAGAATATTCAGCCTTTGGTTTTTTGGGATTGGCTTGTTTCACTTAGCATGGCAGTTCCATCCATTTATCAGCAAAGGCCATAATTTCATTCTTCTTTACGGCTGAATAATATTCCATTGTGTATTTAGACCACATTTTCTTTATCCATTTATCTGTGGAAGGGTACCTAGGTTGGTTCCAGAGCTTGGCTATTGTGAATTGAGCTGCTATAAACATTGATGTAGCTACATCACTGTAGCATGCAGATTTCAATTCCTTTGGGTATATGCTAAGGAGTAAAATAGTGGCTCCACTCCAAGGTTTTTAGACAAAGGTGAATGAAGGGAAGGCAGAGGGGACAGGAAAGACAGTAGAATGAACTAGACATAACTTTCCTATGTTCATATATGAATACACGACCTGTGAAACTCCATATCCACAAGAATGGGATCCTAATTGGAGCACTCCATCCATGTATGTATAATATGTCAAAATACACCCTGCCATGTATATCTAAAAAGACCACATAAAAAAATATTCAGACAATATCAAAAAAGGAATATGCCTGCCGTTCACACATCCAAGAAAATCTGAAATAAAATAATTCCTCACGTCTTATGTTCCCACACGGTGGCCTACATTTCCCTTAAATGCCATCTCTGCACATTTTGTTTACTGTTTTTTTATTAGAGCCTTATCGTTATGCATAGTAGCTGGGTTCATCCCAACAAACTCATTCAGCATGGAATCTTTTAACTTCCCTCATGGTTGTTCTCACCAATGACCTGTTGAGTTCCGTGAGGACAGGACACCATCTGTTCAGAACGGCTTACCCCCAGTCTAGCTCAGAGGCCTGCGGACTTAGTGATGTTCAACAATTATGCTAACCTATCTTTAAAAAAATGAGTGGCTAAGCAAAAGTATTCTTACTGTCTTGAGGTGTTTTACCCTTGCCCCAAACTGAGCCACTTACAAAACTCCCCAGACCCTCACATGCGGACCCCCTTATGCCTGACCTTATCCTTTCTGCCCCTTTTCAAAACCACAGCAGGAAAAGCTCTTGGGAAACCTTCAAGAACATTCCAAAGTAGTATTGCTAGTATATTCTTTCCTGCCCAGTGATGTTGATTTATCATTTAAATGCAAAGGAAAACTGAAGTCAGTGTTCACTTTCAGTATGAGTTCAGGAAGAAGAGAGGACTGGAGAGGGACGCTACTGTTCTTGGCCAGGTACTCTGTGCCAAGCACCAAGATGTGTTCATACTTGTGATTGATGTGGATATAAGGATCCCCATTCTTCAGATTGGGAAATAAGTACAGAGAGGGAAAAGGAATTTCCCAGAGCTGTGCTGCTAAACTGACTGGCATAGGGAGTTGGGTTCTAGTCATTGCTGATTTTCTTGATGGATCATCTTTTCTTGATATCCTCATGGTGGCTGATCTCAAGCTGCTGATGGCCTTACAACTAACTCACAGAATTCTTGCATCTTTATTGGTTCTTGCAAGCCAGAAGTGCTGGCCCCAGCTCACTGTGACACCTCCTCAGGAAGAGAGCTATGGTCCAGTTTTCTTCCTGCCAGATGGAAACACCACAGAGATATTAAACTCCTGGAGGCGCCTTGCCAAGCCCAGAGCCTCGCTGGAGGGTAATGCTTAGTAAATATTTGTTGGGTCCTCGTGATTGGAATTTTCAAGGGCAATCCAGAAGGAACCACATCACCTCTTGGCAGGACCTAATCAGAGACAGAGGAAGCTACAAACACTCAGAGGCTCTGCAAAGCTCCCAGGTGATGCCCAAGGAGGCAGGAGTCTGTGGAAACGGCCCACCTCTGCCTGAAGCTGCTGAGCAGGAAAGTAAGCAAAGAGGGCAACGCCAGCTCAGTGGGGGATTGGCAGGCTCACCTCTCGCCTCTGAGCTGTTGCCCAGCAGGTGGATTTGTGGACTTAGGATCTTGGAAGTCCCAGAAAGAAGACTGCTGTCTGAGAGAAGCTGGAGACACACCTGAGTCCTTCCCTACCCCAAAGCTCCAGAGATAAAGAACTGCAGACACTGGAGCTGGATAGAACTTTCTAGAACACTCCTCTTTGTGGATTCATTCAGTCACCACATATGGAAGGTTATGTACCAGGCTCAGAGTGGAGGAGGGATGAATTATGCAAAGGCTCATGGAGCCAGCTGTCTGGTAGGAGAGAGAAAGAAAGAAGCAAAGCTCAACACAAAGGCACTTATGCTTACTGACCAAGGGGAAAAGATGTGAGAGAAGCATCCAAGCCAGCTCGTGGCATCCAGAAAGGCTTTCTGGAGGAAGTGATGCTCAAGCCAGCCATATTGAAGCCAAAGAAAGGAAAGCTAGTGCCTCCTTTGTTACAGCATCTAATTCTACATATCTAGTCATCTTTCAGCTGCCACACCTTTCTGTATCCAATATCAAAGTCTGCTTTATTATTTACTGATCTGTAGCAGATTGCTCTAGATTTAGAGGCTTAAACCAATTGCCATCTTATTGTGTCTATGATTTTGTGGGATAAGCATGTGAGCAGGGCTCAGCTGGCTGGTTGGCACCCCGAGGTATCTGTGGAGGGCACCCGGTGTCAATCAGTGGGAGAAGGGGCTGGTCTGGGCAGGTCCAGGTTGGTTTCACCTTTGTGTGACTGGTGACCATGCAGGGATGGATACAAAGCTGGATTCAGCTGGAGGTATTGACAGAGGCTACGTGTGACCTTGCCATATGGCAAACTCAGGCGATCAGGTCTCATGCATAATGGTTCAAGGATCCCAGAAATAGAAGCAAAATCCAGGGAGTAAGGTTTCCAAGTTCTTAAGATGTGACCCCCAAACCTGGCACGATACAATTGTTGCTGTGTTCTATCCTCCTAGCCGATAGAAAAACTTCTCGTATCCAATGAAAGGGAGGGTCCACCCTGCTGCAGTGGAGCATTGAAGAATTTGCAGACAGGGCTTTGCTTGCTTGCTTGTTTTCATAATAAGACTCACAAGAAGATGCAAAAATAACACAGGTTGAGTATCCCTAATCCTAAATGCTTGGGAGGAGAAGTGTTCCTGATCTTGAGATATCCACACAGACTTTACCACTTAAAGCATCCCTAATCTGAAAATTCAAAATCCCAAAATGCTCCAGAATCTAAAACTTTTTGGAGAATCATGTCAAGGTTCAAAAAGTCTCAAGCTTCAGATTTCCAATTTTTAGATTAGGGGCACTCTATCAGTAGAGAGAATTCCTTTTACTCTTCATCCATCTGTGCCCAATGATAGTATGTTATAAAACGATACTATTGTTCATCGCCACATGATATTGTCAAACCAGGAAATGGACTGTAACTTTTATAAACTCACATGCCAACCTTATTCAAATTTCACCTATTTTTACACGTACTTGGGTGTGTGTGTTTGTGTGTGTGTGTGTGTGTATGCAAAGTTCCAGGAAATGTTATCATGTATGTAAATTTGAGTAACCACCACTGTGGTGAAGATATATAACTGTTCTATCATCTCAAAGAACTTCCCTCATTGTGGTAGATTTTAATCCACATGAGAATGGATTAATCCACATTCTCGAATACCTGAGGATGACAGCTCTCAGTTGAGTCTCAACACAGCTCTCCAAAAGCTGGATGACCCCCTTGCTGACCCTCAGTTTACCTTCTCTGTAAAATGGCAAGCCATATCCAACCAAGGATTCGCCTTGGGAAATCAATGGAACTATACAGATCAGAAAGCCCAGGTCACAGATCTGATTACAAATCGCCGTGTCCTACAGCAAACACTGGGGAATGAGCTTCGGTTCATTTCTCAGTAAACCTGGGATAAAACAGCAGGCACATCATGAGAACCTGGTGAGGATTAGGGGAGATCGTGTGGGCAAAAGCTCAGCACAGTGCTGGCGGAGGATCCTGGAGAATTCTGTCATTCTTCTGGATCTTGGAACTCATTTGCAATTGTGGTGTCTTGAAGAGTTCTCATAGTCCCATACCAGGCTTCATGGTGATTGTGTTCGATCAGATGTTTGTAGTCAGTTAGGTAGAATCCTATGAAGATTACTAAGAAGGTATTGTTTAACCAATTCTAAGTCAAACCATCTTCCTCCCACTACCCTGAATAATTATAAAGGACACACAAGGACACAGCCCTGACATGATTAGAAAAACTCGATGTGAAAAACCCAGCTGTCTTATGTCCTTACATACTTGGAAGATTCTGTACAGTACTGTGTACCTTAACCACACTTCAGTCAATGACAGACAGCTTGTACCACCATGGATCCCCCTAAGTTTATAATCGAGCTCAAAGATTCCTATTGCCCAGGGACGTTATAGCGTTGTAATGTCGTAGCCTAAGGCTGCTCTTGTGTTTATGGTGATGCTGGTGTTACTTTGTAAAGCCAGTTATGCCAAAATAGAGTACATGCAATTATGCCCAGTCCCGGATACTTGATCATGAAAATAAGTGACGATGCTGTTGGTTTACATTTATCATACTGTTCTATTGCCCTTCTAGAGGGAATTCTTATAAAAACAAAACATGTTCTGTAAAACAGGGTACCAGTCTCGATTTTCTTGCCTTTACTGTGTCTCTTGAGCAATGAGCAATTGGCCTACGCCATTGAGTTTGAGGTAAGTACACTCTACCTTGTGTGCAAAATAATGAAATCATGGTGCTGTGGTTGTGGCTCAGTGGTAGAGCGCTTGCCTAGCACGTATGAGTCCCTAGGTTCAATTCTCAGCATAAATAAATAAAATAAAGGTCTATCAACAACTAAAAGAAAATTTTTAAAAGTTTTTTAAAAAATTAACGAAATCACGGCATGCAGCATTACTCAGAATGCGTCGCTGTTGGTAAGTGACGTGTGACTACGTCTGGTTCTGCATTCGGGGTGCCAAAGTGATGTTTCCCTGCAAAACCACCAAGAGAAGTAGCAATGTGGAAGGTAGATGGAGTTTCCCTCCAACACGAAGGAATGATTTCTCCTTTCTCTTGACTCTGGTGTCTTCTCATCCTCAAGAATTCCTCTTCAGCTCTCGGGCAGACATTTTCCTTCTCTGCAAACATGGTCAGCTGTCTGAATTCATTTCTGACAAAAAGAATCTTGGGACCTGGACTCAAGGCAGGATTCCCCTGAGCTTTAACAAAGCATCCTGGAGCAGAAGCCTTGATCCTGCTCCTTGTCCCTCGCCCACAGTCTTCCAGCTCCTGGTGCACATCTCAGGAACATCCCCTGTGTGTGTTCCTGCAGACTTGGAGATATGGCATCTGTGGGGCTTTCCTTGGGGAGAATTTAAATAGAAACAGCCCCATGGCATGACTTCAGAGCAAAACAAAACCAAGAAACAGCTTCTGAGAGTCAGTCATCATGCTCAGGCAATACTGAACAGAAATTAAATCATGACCATTTTGCAGGAAGCATGAGTATTCTTCTACCCATCTCCCCTTTGAGGGAGCCTCGCGCCTCAGCTGGGTGAAACCTTTGGCCCCTTTCCTGGAACATCCTGAACTTTGCTTTGTACATATTTGCCGGAGAAAACACACAGGTGTCTGTTTTCTGCTCAGCCTGGTAGCAGCATAAAGTGACAGAGATCAGTCCCATGCATGGTATGAATCAGACGTCCTGCTTTGGCACGCCTGTCCCCGTGCTGGGCCACTTCCATTTTAGCTTTAAAAAGGAAATAATCCTTCTCACACTCACTCTGACAACTTCTGGAAAGATGAGATAAAGCAAGAAGACTTCTAAATCAGTGGATCTACCACTTGGATGTGCGTACGCATTTGCTGGGAATCTTCCTGAAATGTAGGTTTTGACTCCATAGGACCAGGACAGGTCCTGAGGTTCTGCATTACAAGATGATTCTGCAGCTGCTGGCCTGGGAACCACATTTTGCACCAGAAGATTTCAAAGCACTTCCTTGATGGAGCTTTGTAAAAAAAAAAAAAAAAAAAAAAAAAAAAAAATTAAAGCTCTTTACAAATATTTTCTTCTTGGAAATAGTATCTACAAAATGTCAAGAATATCTTGGGTAAAGCTTTCGAATTCCTCATAACCAGTTTCCTGGTTCAGCCTGCCACAGAGTAAGTGAGCAGTATGCAATCAGTCTTTAAGTTCTAGAATCAAAGCCAGCAAGCGTGCTGACAGGCTCTTCTTTGGTGTATTAGTCAGCTATGGCTGCTGAAACAAAAAAAGGATCCCAAGCTTATTAACATGCAATAGCATAAAATACACACATGCATATATATGTATATATTCGTATATACCTTTACATAAACATATATTTATATGTATATGTATTTATATATATTTACATATATGATATACATATTTACATACACATGTGTGGTCACAGGTTTCAGGAATTGGGACATGGCTATATTGGGGGGATCATTATTCTACTTTTATATCCTATATCTTTTCATGAGTCCAGGTGGAAGTCTCATTCTGAACAGAGCTGGGATGTGGACAGGTCCACCAACCTAGGTGTCAATGGACAAATGAATGGATACAGAAAATGTTGCATATGTTCACAATGGAACCTTGTTCATTCACATAAAGAGATGAAATCCTGTCATTTATGGATACAATTGGAGGTCATCATGTTAAGTGAAATAAGCCAGGCACAGAAAGACGAGTACTGCATGACCTCAAGTATGTGTGAAGCTACAAATGTTGATCACCTAGAGGTAGAGAGTGGAGTGGCAGTCACTGGAATTTAGGAAAAGTGGTATGGAGGAGAGAGAGAGGTGAATAATGGGAATCAAAATAGAGCTAGAGAGGAGGAGTTGGTTCCAATAGAACACAGTAGGGTAGCTTTGGTCAACAGTTTACCACATATTCCAAAATAACCAGAGAAGAACTTAAAATTGCCCCACACATGGATAATAGTTGAAGATCCAGATAGAAATGCTTATTACCCTGATTTTATCATTGCACATTATATATATGTACCAAATTATCAAGATGTACTCCATCAAGAAATGCAAATATTATATGGCACTTAAACATGAAAACAATTAAAAATTTTAAATGGTGAAATGTATATAAAATGTGATAGTAGAAAGAATGAAGCCTCTAGAAGTTACCTTAGGAGTTATTTTTAAAAATTTATTCAGGCAGGAAAAGATTTATCTCATGAGATACAAATATCTTCTATCAAAATCAACCTAAAAATAAAAAGATGTGTATGTGTGACCACACACATGCGTGTCTAAATTAAGAATTTTGCTCACAGGGAGAAATAATCCAAAGAGTTAAAAGGCCAGTCACAGGGTGGAAAGACACATTTACAACACTCATTACCTAGTAGAGGCTTATTTGCAAAATATATAGACAGCTAAATAAGTCAATAAGAAAAAGAGAGATAATCCAATAGAAAAATGGGCAGGGGACATGAACAGGCATTTCTTGAAAGATCTCCAAAAGGCCATCAAACATAGGAAAAGGTAACCAGCCTCAATAGTCATCAAAAAAAAAAGTTGCTTAAAAACACAAGATACTTCTACACAAATAGCTACAAATTAAAAAGTCAGACAACAACTTATGCCAAGCGTAAAAGCAGGCCAGACTAAGCTTTGGTGTTCAAAGTCCAGAGACAGGTTACTCTGAGGGAATGGATGGCAGAGAGCAATTGAAAGGAAGCCAGAGGGAAAGTTCTTGGGGAACCATGTTCTATTTCTTGATCTGAGTGTGGCTGATTAGATGTTCTCTTTGTGATTTCATTGAGCTGTTCATTTAACTTTGTAGGGCTTTTTTCAAAAAATTTTCCCTGTAGGTACACTTTAGTTCATAAAAAGACTTCAAAAGCCAGAAGGCCCCCATTATAGCTGCCACCCTGCCTCCCATGCAGCCCAAGCCTGGAGAGCTGTTTGCATTAGGATTGGGAGGATCTGTGCACCCAGGCTCCATCCCCAGACCTCCCTGTGCGGCCCAGCAACGGGGATACCTCCGGTTGGCCTCTGGCCAGCTTCCTCCACTCCTGGAGTCTTTTGTGCACCTCAGGTGGAACTGTTTTCCGAGCATGCTCTAAACCCTGCAGTTGGAGGCCTGGGGGCCCTGGGTTTTGTTTCCTGGATGTCATCTTTCCCTGTGGGCTGCTTCAAATGAATCCTGTGGACGACAGAGAAATTAGAGAGTATTAAAAATGTCAGAGGCAGATCCTGAGCTGCACAGCTGGGTAAATAGAGCCCATGGAGATGTTTTTATTAGTAGCTTTATGGTTATGCTCACTTAAGTTATGGATTTAAGGTGGGGGTGAGCACATCTTCTACCTACTCCCAGATCTGCTCAGATCAAATAATTTGGCACTCTTGTATTTGGGGACAGAAGATGCTCAGTTTCAGGAGGATGGGTGCTGACACCCATTTTAGGAAACTGTCTACCTTTGCATTAATCCTTTACAGAGAAATTTCCTTCCTGGTGGTGCAAACCTAATTCCCTTTCTCTTGAATCTCCCCAGGAGCCTCCCTCTCTTGCTCACCTCCAGAAGAATGGATACGGCAAAAGTTTCTTGGTTTTTATATAGGGGAAATTGAAAGGGAATGGTGTTCTTGAATGTACAAGATGGAAACTTCTATGATCAAATGGTCAATGTCCTCAGCAGTCATCAGAAATGAATGCTATGTGTGCAGTTACAATGTCCAGAGCGATCATTTTGAGAACACCCACAACATGGACCAGAGAGACCAGAGTTTAAGTTCATGTTTACCAACTTTGTAAGTTACATGATCTTGGAAAAAACATTTAAGCTTTTGTTTCCTCATCTCTAAAATATAAATAAAATTGCACCTACATCATATTCCAATTGTGAGGAATAAACAAATATATACCCATAAAGCACTTAGCATAGTACCAAGCACATAGTAAATCCTCAATAAGATTAGATATAATCAACAGAGGGTAAGCTGTCCCAGAAGATGTAATATTTGAGTGTTATCTCAAAGAGTAATAGTAATAGTTCAGGATATTACGGTCTTCTTATTGCTTAAAAATCTACCTCCAAACTCAGTGGCATAGAACCACCACCATTAGGTCATGTATTCTGTGAGTCAAAAATTTGGACAGAGCCCAGAGGAGATGGCTGATCTCTGTGACGCTGCATCTAGAATCAAGAGAGAAGACTTGAACAACTGAGACTAGAGACTCCGCCTCCGTGTGCTTGGTGCCTTGGCAGGAAGGAAAGCTAGTCTCAGGAGGCACTGGCAGCTGGAGCGCACACCAGAGGCCTCTCCAACACGGCAGCCTCGGGCTGTTGAACTTCTCAGCTGGTAGCTCAGTGTTCCAGCGTATGAAGCCAAAGTTGAATTGCTCTTGATGATCTAGCTTGGAAATCCTGCAGCACCGCTTCCGCCATGCTCTATTGGTCAAAATGGCCAAACACACACAGAGAATTCAACTGGAAGGTCACAGACCCCTTTTTCTCAAAGAGAAGGGTGTCAACAGATTTGTGCCTTTGTGAGTATTCTATTCTGGCTGCTGCTGTTCTTACCAGCGCGCCCATGTCTGTGGACAACATCGCAGCACGGCAGAAATATTCAAACGTGGTGTTTGGACAGCCCCCCCCCAGTTGTAAGCGAAGTGTCCTGCAGGTGGGAGAGACACCGAAGTCCAAAGCCCCGGCACTGCCTCAGCATGGGGACCTACTCCAGCATCCCAGGGCTGAGCCCTGGGGAATGTCATTCGCTCTCCTTTCTCTCTCCTCCTGCAGCTCCGGGCGGTGCTTCTCACAGGGCCGGCTGTACTCACTTCACCAGGTGGGGAACAGCCTCAGCTCCTGCTGTCGGGCCTCAGCCAGGAAATGTTGGGGATCTCCTTGCAGACCTACTTGCTACTGTGGAAGTCCTGCCTAGGCTCATGTGGCACTTCTCCATGGTGACCTGGGCCACCTGCCCCCTCGTTTTGGTGCCCACATGCCCCTTGGTGGTGGATCCCTAGCAAAAGATCCTAGGCTCAACTCCGATGGCATAGGATTTCAGTAGATCCATGCGATGAGCCCATGAATTAAAATGGTCACTTTCCCTTTGTGCTGCTTAGATAAGGCAGCTGAGGCCACGATGTTTCCTGCCCAAGGCTAAACATCTGGTCATTCAAACCCACCTGCTTTTAAACCATGTTGCCTGACTTTGGAGTCAGTGCTACCATTAATCCCACAGCATTAGATCCCCCCATAAACAGATCTATTGATAGATGATAGAACTGATGGATGGAAGGAAGGAAGGGAAGGAGGGAGGGAAAGAGTGACAGGTGATAACTGACAGGTGGGTAGGTAGATTGGTTGATAGACAGATGTCAATCTGAAGTTGAGTGAAGCGATAGCCCAAATTCCTAAGGGACCACAGTTCCCTTGCAAGCCAGCCCTTATACGACTACCTCTATGGGAGGAGGAGGAGGAGAAAGTCCTTAGGAAATGGAAAGATTACCCAAATACCCCCAAGATGGCCACCTGAGAACATGGACCGAGGCCTCAGAGCAGTGTCAACAAGACGCTGAACATCTGGCTACTTCCAAATATTTGGACAATGGACTACCATATTTTGTCCAATTTTCCTTCCATTTGTTTGATAAACACAGCTGGCTTGAAAACTAGTGGTAGGATCCTACCAGGGGCAGAGTCCTCAGAGGTTTTTCTCACACAGACCCAATGCAGATACATACGCACTCATGGAAATGTACCCAAGTGGTTTAAGCATCTGGATTTCAATAGGACTTGAATAAAATCTCTTCTGATTTAAAGAAGATGAATCCCCGGAGTCAATAATCTACCTCCAGAACAAGCTTGCACAAGACCTTACCACACTGTGGAGGGAGCTGGGAGCCACCTGGGTATCCACCCCTATGGGAATGACAGAGACACTTGGGGGAATGTGTACAACAGAACCCCGTGCATTGACTGGAAACAAATAAATACACGTGCACAATTCAAACACACATTTTAATATATTCATACAATCACAAGCAGAAATCTTCAAAACATGGCGCTAAGTTAAAAAAGTTAAGTAACAATTTGGGTGCAGGGTTGGGGGGCAAATGCCTGCAATCACAGCAACTGAGGGGAAGGGGGTCCCCAAAGCAGGAGGATGGCAAGTTCTAGGCCAGCCTCAGCAACTTAGCAAGACCCTCAACCACTTAGTGAGATCCTGCCTCAAAATAAAAAAAAAAAAAAGGATTAGGAATGTAGCTCAGTGGTAAAGCAACCCTGGGTTCAATCCCCAGTATCAAATAAATAAACAAATAAATAAAGTTAAGTAACAGAGTGAGATTTATAGCTCAGTGTACATTAAGGACATGCATGAAACCATACTGTATGTTTTAGAAGGAAAAATGTTTAAGGGCATATTTTAGACACACGGAGTAAATGCCTTTAAGTGCCTTCGGTTAGGGAGAGAGGTCAGAGTGGGGATTGGGGTGAAGGATGTAAATACGATACATAAAATACAACATATACAAATACATATAATACATGCAATACAATATATATGCGCATGTGATACTGTAATCCAATACAATAAACAATACACTCAGTACTATACAAACATTATCCTACAGTGCCTGCACTATAGAGTGAGACATGTGTCCGGAAGAGGTCCCTTGAGTATATGAAGAAAGGAATATGCTGCCAGATGAGGAGCTTGCCACCTCGTCTCGGCTGCTGAGGCAAAAGGAAATCCATCCTACGCCTCCATCCAATGACATCGCTCCAAATGCCAGGAATTCTTTGGCTGCACACAACACCAGCTTTTGACCAAAGGTCCAGGGAGCAAAGTTGAGGGATGACAAAAGCATGTACTTTAAAAATCCTGTTTTCATTGGAGATCATGGGCTCAAGCCACGTGTGAAATATCCTGCCAATTTACATCTCAGCAAGTGATCCTTCCCTGATCAGCCAGGAGGGAGGGAGATCACTTTTTGGGAATGATTTGCAAACAATGGATGAATTTCCATCTTCCCAAAGGACAGGTTCTGCGTGTGTGTGTGTGTGTGTGTGTGTGTGTGTGTGTGTGTGTGTGTGTGTTACAGCCACGGGCTCTGCCTTCCCTTTGGTCCCAGGCACCTTTAGTACTGCAGAGGAAAACAAGTCTCTTTCCATTTCTAGGACCACCTGTGATTTGTAAAATGTTCTCATATTATCATGTAAATTGTGTGTGAATAAGGGATTATTATCCCTATAAAAATAAAATAAAAAGGTACATGTAGCAAAGTACCCAGAATCACACATGCATCTTTTGAATCCTACACTGGAGATTCGTAATACATTCTTTCTCCTATGGTATCTGCAGTTCTACTATTGCTGATAATAATAATTCCACGGATAGATTTATTACTATGGGTCACATATTTACGTAAAGGACGACTCTGAGTCCACCTACACTTTACACACTGTTTTATCTACTGACAAGAATTGAGGAGTGGAGGTCAAGTAACTTGCTGGAGGTAACACACTTAATACGTGACAGTGCTGGTATTTAGAACTGACCACTCAGTTTCAAAGTGTAACCTGTATACTTTTTTACCTAAGGTCATAAATCCAATTTGTCATGTTATGATAGGTAGATAGAAAGATAAATAGATGACGATGATAGATAGATAAATTTGGTTGTAAGCACATCATTAACTCATTTGTGAATTCATTAAGTGTTTATTGAGCACCTGTTAGGTGCTGAGGACCATTTTAAACTCTTCAGTGAGAAATACAAACCTGGATGACAGGGAAAGTAATCAAAGTCTCAAATTCTAGGTTCAGCACTCTATAAGCTTGGCTTCCCCGGAACTAGAGTGAGACAATTTCTGTGTCCGTTTGTTGGCAAGTGAAAGAAGAGCAAAGTGTGGGGAAGGAAGGAGACTATCCCTGAGCAGGCCACCCTGAGAGGGAGCGAGCACTATTCCCAGGCTCGCAACCTGTCCATCAAAGGCCCCTGCCAGTAGGCATCTGCTATTTGCAGGCTGCACACTGCAGGAGGTGAGTCAGCTCTCTGACGTGTCCCATATTGTCCCACCTGTGTGAAATCTGCTCTGACCCTGCATCGAACCAGATGCCCATTGGCAGTTGGAATTGAAGACTGACAAGTCCAGGGGACAGGAAGTGGACACCCCGGGTCTCTGAATCAAGGACAAAACCGTTGAGTTCGGGAGTCAAAATATTAATGGAAATCACAACATTCCTATGACAATGGCACTTGCTACAAAGAACAAATTTGCCCCTGGCTTCCTAAGGGAACACGTTCCACAAACTTTCCATGGGGACAGATAACTCCCCAGTCCCCACTCCAGGAAGAAAGTAAGCAGAGGGGCCCAGGTCCATTCACAGGAGGAGCAGAGGCCGGCCAGGTGTGAGTCTGGTTGCCAGGGTTACCCCAACAGAGCAGGATGGGTGAGCCGGGGTTCAAGCCCAGCTCTCCAATGCCAGGGCTTTTTCCCTGGTATCGGGAAATTCTGAATTCCTGCCCTATCCTATTTCAGAAAAAGACAGCTGGGTCGGGGAAGGAACAGCTGCCCTCAGCCTCATAAAAGATGAGGTTGTTTGCCCCCCATTGCTACAGGAGGAAGGAACGAATCCTTTGGTTCTAACTGGGGAAAAAAAATAGAAAATTTAGCTAAAATATGGTGGGATAAAGGAGAAATATTTTTCCAATTCCATTCAGGAAGGGATTTAACCCATTCAGATATCCACTGCCAGTAACCATCCTTCAGTTCTGGGCATTCTTCTTGGTGCCTCAGTTTGCCTGTCTGTAAAATGGAAATAACAATGGTGCCTGTCTCAGTGGTGAGGATTTTTTTAAAAAATCAGAATGCAGCCAGGTGCAGTGGCGCACACCTATAATCCCAGCACTTTGGGAGGCCGAGACAAGAGGATCACTAGCTCAAAGCCAGCCTCAGCAACGGCGAGGCGCTAAGCAACTCAGTGAGACCCTGTCTCTACATAAAACACAAAATAGGGCTGGGGACGTGGCTCAGTGGTCGAGTGACCCTGAGTTCATTCCCCGGTACCAGAAACAACAACAACAAAAAGACTGAACTGAACATAGTAAGGAATTCAAAACATTAATTATTATTATGATTAGTCATTTTTAGATTATTTCTACTGCATGTTGCTGGATGGTCGGGTTAATTGATCAATTTATAGTAGGTTATTTTCCTTCCCCCAAATTTTAAGAGGTGATGTCCAAGGAAAGGCATCTTTTCCCCTCCTTGGTTCTTCCGTACCACATACACGAAGCTCCCCAGGTGCACTGTGACCTCCTGCGTCCAAGCCCACGGCCTCACCCTTCTTTCCATACAGAACACTCTCTTCTCCCCATCTGCTTACCGGTTCATTCAGTGAGACGGAAATCTGCCTCAGAGCCATGCGTATGGTCCAGCCCAGGGGACACACCACGGAAGAAGATGGGTGCCCACCCTAACGTCACCCTGCCCTTCAAGGCCGAATGTCCTTTCCAGTTCCCTGCTGGGTGGCAGGGAGCCCTGTATTGACTCTGGGGCCACTTGGGGCTCAGCAGCCAAGTCTGCTGGGGTGGACATGGATGTCTACCAGGCACAGAAGACAGATGAGGAACATCCCACCTGCCATTTCCTGTCAGGGGAAAATCTGACCCACAATCAGGTTCCTTCTCAAATTCTCTTTCATACTGGGCCACATTCATCCGTCCTCACCCCAAACAGCTGTGCACCGGGCCCTGCCGGAGCTTCTCCACTACCAGGGCACCTATTTCAGCTTTGTGCTCTCGATGGTGAGACTCCTAGGAATGGAGCTCCTGGGAACAGAGATCCCTTATGACCCATTCTCATTCCTGCCCCCTGAGCTCAGTGCCTGTGAATAGTTGAGAATTGTCTTCAGAGGCCAGGGAAGTGGTGCGAGCCTGGACTCCCAGCTGCTGGGGAGGCTGAGAAGGGAGGATCCAAGTTCAAGGCTAGCAGGACCCTGTCTCAAAAAAAAAAAAAAAAAAAAAAAAAAGAGTTATCTTCAGAGACAGGAAAGTGAGCCCGTCTGGTTTCCCTTGTAATTGTCTCTAGTGGTGGTGCCCATGCCAGGAGGTTGCCAGGTAGTGCTGTTGCGGGTGTGGACAGTGATGGTGACGATGTTGTCCTTAGTGATGGATGTGGTGGTGGGGATGGTGACAGTGTTTCAGAGTGGTGGCTTTTTCCCTCCACCTTCCCACAAGCCAGTTGGAATCTGCCACCCTATTGCATTGAAGGAATCGATCATGTGGATCTGAGATGGTTTCCAGTAACTCTTGAAACCATCCGTAACGACATGTTGACACCTTTCCTAGGAAGCCACATTTTCAGAAAGTTGATGCAAAGAAAGTTGACCCAGCTGGGTGCCGTGGTGCACGCCTATAATCCCAGCACTTACGGAGGCTGAGACAGGAGGATCGCGAGTTCAAAGCCAGCCTCAGCAACGGCGAGGCGCTAAGCAACTCAGTGAGACCCTGTCTCTACATAAAACACAAAATAGGGCTGGGGATGTGGCTCAGTGGTCGAGGGCCCCTGAGTTCAATCCCCAGTACCAAAAAAAGAAAGTTGACCCAAAGAAAGAGGTGCGGAGGGCAGCTGGAACAAGCCCAGATGCCTTGTTATACTTGAAGGTAAATTTTGAGCGATATATTGTGTTGTAACTGACTGTAATGCTTCCGAAGAGAGCACGTGTGTGCTGAGGCACACCGCCACCAGGGCAGGAGCCACAGGGTCCCTGACTCCTGACAGCCACCCTGGATGTTACACCCTAATTTACCATTTTACAATAAGTGATCTACGACTCGGAACGCAGAGGCTCTAGCAGAGCTTAAACGCTGCCATTTTTCATTCCAATGCCTCAGTACGTTTCCGTGGCCTACAGGGCCTCGCAGGGTCTTATATCCTAGAGGTGAAAACACAGACCTAATCTCAGGCCTCTACATAAATAGCCCTTGGTGGTCCCAGTGCTCACAGGCCACCAATCCCATTTTCATTCCCATTTGTTAAAAATGTTCTAAATAGCTGGGCACAGTGATGCACACCTGTAATTTCAGCCACTCGGGAGGCTGAGGCAGGAGAATGGGAAGTTTGAGGCCAGCCTCAGCAATTTAGCAAGACTCTGTCTCAAAATAAAAAATAAAAAGGACTGGGAGTATAACTCAGCTGTAAAGCATCCCTGGGTTTAATCCTCTGTATTTAAAAAATGAGCCAGGTGTGGTGGCACACATCTGTAATCCCAGTAGCTCAGAGGCTAAGGTCGGAGGATCACAGGTTCAAAGCCAGCCTCAGCAACAGTGAGGTCTAAGAATCTCAGTGAGATCCTGTGTCTAAATAAAATACAAAATAGGGCTGGGGATGTGGCTCAATGGTTGAGTGCCCCTGAGTTCAATCCCTGCTACCAAAAAGTAAAAATTAAAAAATATGTTCTAAATAACACTGCAATGAATTTCCTTACAGTAAATTGTCTAGTATTGTTCCTACCCATGAATTTGTATGAGATGCACATTCTCACTATTTTTCCAAGTTAGTGAGGTTACATGGTTTCATTTTCATAATTATCAATGTAGTATAGCAAATATTTCCCTCCAAGTGCTTTTAATTGACTTTTCTTTTGCTTTTATAAGTCATCTTTGCCTAAGAGGAAACGTTTCTTTCCCTGAAAAAAGTATACACAAAGTTTACTTTTGGCAAAAAAAAAAAAAAAAAAACTGAAGGAAATATAAGAAAACAATAACATTCATTAAATGTATGTTCGTAGGTGTTTGCAATATTTTTTTCTCTATGTTTAAATCATTCCATGATTAAAAGGAGAAGGTGAAGAAGACTAAGGGTATCTAGTAAAAGTAGGGTGTGCACCAAAGAGGAAATGGCCAATTCTCTTTGGGAGGAACTTAAAAGACTTCCAGCAGAACCTGGGAAAAAATAGGCAGAATGGGTGGGAGATTGGTGCTCCAAGCGGAGTAAACAGCTTCAGCAAAGACAAGAGACCTGAACAGCACAGCCCAGTCAGGAACACCCTGGGCATTCCCGGACCTGCCTCTTAGAAGCAGAGAGAAGGTAAACACCATTTACCTTCTCTCTGCTCCTTAGTTTTCTCATCTCTAAAATGGGCTAATACAAATACAAGCATCCCAGCGTGATCACCTTCTTCTGTGCTACCATAACAAAATACCACAGACTGGCTAATTCATGAACCATAGAAATTTATATCTTATAGTTCTGGAGGCTGGGAAATCCAAGACCAACAACAGCGTTGGCAGGTAAGGTGTCTGGTGAGGACCTGGTCTCCATTTCCAAAATGGCACCCTGTCGCTGGATCCTCCAAAGCGGACCACGCTGTGCCCTCTCCTGGCAGAAGAGACACAAGGTCAAGAGAAAGCCACCCAGAACTGTGAGTCCTTTTATAAGGAGGCTAATCCCATTCAGGAGGGAGGATTAAGTGAGCACCTATATGTGAATCATTTAGGACGTCACTTAGAACAGGACAAACCCTTCCCTATTATGTTCCACCAAACCTTGACATTCGATATTTACTGGATGAATGAGTAAAGCCATTCAAGCAGAGAGTAATAGGGGGTACTCAAAATTCTAGAAAAATCTAACCATACCTATCATTCCTTCGGAAGTTCTCTGAACGTGTCTCTGGAGGAATTAACCTATGGATGAGTTCAAGAGGGAGGCTGGAGATGGTGTTCCACGCCCTTCTGCCTCCGCAGTGTTTTTCCGGTCTTTTCCCTGCTCGCCAGGACCTCTGTAGCACCCAAGAAACACCCACCCTGAAGGCAGCATCATGTGAGGGGAGTCTTACCTCACACTGGCCAGGAACTGGTGGGAGGAACCGTCCTGGAAATAACCTGTGTAGGGACAAGGAGAGAGGCAGCCCCCGAAGAGCCTTGTTTTATTTGATCCTGGTAAGAACCCTGAAAGAAGGAACTCAGCCACCGCTTTCCTCAGCTGAGATGCCTGGAGGCTGCGAATTCTAAATAGCCGGGATTGGGATGTGGCTAAGACCACGCTACCAAGTGACTGTGGCCAAGTTGCTGAAATTGCCTCAACTTGGGTTTCCTCATCGGGTGAATATGGATCCTCTGTCCCAGGATCCTTGCTCGAAGCGTAACGAGAGCAGGCAGGGCCTAGCATACAGTAGAGGAGAGCTGTGGCCCTCTGTGCCCAGGGTCCTGTCCAATCATCCATTTGCCCTGAGCTCACCCAGTGGCGTTGTGTGGAAAAACACAACAGAGCTGAGGTCAGTTTTTCCTGAGTAAAAATAGAATCTCGCTGCCCAGGCAAGATGCATTTAGTCCACAGGAACACGAAATGGAAATGCTGAGAAGCGGAGGAGCCACTTTACTGACTTACAGCTGTTTCTCTAGACGACCGCTGGGCTGTCCAGAGATGCAAGAAGGAATTGCTTACAGCTGAGTGTTGTTGCTTTTGCATGAATTTCCTCCAAATGGTTTTGAAACAATGACCCACATCACTCAAAAGAAGATCCCAGGTCACTCAAAAGAAGATCAAGCCGGGCGCGATGGCGCACACCTGTAATCCCAGTGGCCCGGGAGGCTGAGGCAGGAGGATTGTGAGTTCAAAGCCAGCCTCAGCCAAGCAACTCAGTGGGACTCTGTCTCTAAATAAATAAGATACAAAATAGGGCTGGAGATGTGTCTCAGTGGTTGAGTGCCCCTGGGTTCAATCCCCGGTACCCACCCACCCCCCAAATAAAAAGAGCAAGAGAAAGTATAGCAACAATCAAAGCCCAACCCCCAGGGACTCTGCCTTGAGATGCTCAAAGGAGAACATGGAGTTTGTTGTTTGTTTGTTTGTTTGTTTTTGTACTGGGGATGGAACTGAGGCATTTTACCACTGAGCTATAACCCCACTGCTTATTTATTTTTCACATTTTTTGGTTCTTTTTAGATCTCTGTGATAGTAGAGTGTATTTTGCCATATTATACATAAATGGAGCATAACTTATTCTAATTAGGATCCCATTCTTGCGGTTGAGCATGATGTGGAGTTAGCCTGGTCGTGTATTCATATATAAACACGGGAAAGTCACATCTGATTCATTCTGCTCTTTGCTATTCCCTCCCTTTCCTTCATTCTCCTTTGTCTAAAATCCAATGAACTTCTATTCTTCCCTCCCCCCTTGATGTGTGTTAGCATCCACGTATCAGAGAGAACATTTGGCCTTTGGTTTTTTGGGATTGGCTTATTTCACTTAGCATGGTAGTCTCCAGTTCCATCCGTTTACCAGAAAATACCATAATTTCATTCTTTATGGCTCAGTAATATTCCATTCTGTATATATACCACATTTTCTTTATCCATTCATCTGTTGAAAGCCACCTAGGTTGGTTCCATAGCTTAGCTATTGTCAATTGAACTGCTATAAACATTGATATGGCCACATCTCTGTAGTATGCTAATTTTAACTCCTCTGAGTATATACCAAGGAGTGGGCTAACTGGGTCAAATGGGTGTTCTACTCCTAGTTTTTTGAGGAAATCTCCACACTGTTTTCCAGAGTGGCTGTACCAACTTGTAGTCCTACCAGCAATGTATGAGTGTACCTTTTTCCCCACATCCTCACCAATATTTATTGTTATTTGTGTTCTTGATAACTGACATTCCAATTGGGGTAAGATGGAATCTCAGTGTAGTTTTAATTTGCATTTCTCTAATTGGTAGAGATGTTGAACATTTTTTCATATATTTGTTGACCATTTATATCTCTTCTTCTGTGAAATGCCTAATTAATTCCTTTGCCCATTGATTGATTATTTAGGTGTGTGTGTGTGTGTGTGTGTGTGTGTGTGTGTGTATGTGTGTGGAGTTCTTTATATATCCTGGAAATTAATGCTCTATCTGAGGTACAGGTGGCAAAGATTGTCTCCCATTCTGTAGGCACACTCTTCACATTCTTGATTATTTCCTTGACTGCAAGGAAGCCTTTTAGTTTGATACCACCTCATTTATTGAATCTTGAATTTAATTCTCGTGCTTTAAGAGTCTTGTTGAGGAAGTCAGTTCTTAAACCGTCCCCAGTCCTTTTGTTTGTTTGTTTGTTTGATCTGTTTTTCCACTTTACATAATAATGTCATCTTCTGTCTTTGACTTTGTTTGGTCAACACTGTTGGTGACATTCATCCATATTGTGTGCAACTGCAGAATGTCCATGGTCACTTCTGTATAGTATTCCACAGTTTGTGGATTGTACTATAGATAAGTATGGCCATAGCTTCCGACTCAGGCAGTTATGAATGGTGCTGCTGCTATGGATACTCTGATAGGTATTTTTGACAATCACATGAACACATGTCCTTGAAATGAAATCACGGCATAGGAGGGAGATCTGTACTCAGCTTTAAGAGATTCAGCTAGCTCCTCTTAATGGTTATACCAACTTCCATGTCCACAAAGCAGCTACAATATTTTGAATATTACCATGCGTCTGGCATGGTGCTGAGCACACCACCTATGTCATATCATCTAACCTCTGCAACATTCTTGCCAGCGTTATCCTGACTTTACAAACAAGGGAACTGAGGCCCAGACAGATGAAGGGATCTGACTAAAGCCAAATAAAAAGCTACTGAAGGATCTGAGACATGACCTGAGGCCCAGCTGACCCCCAGGTCCCCACTGCCCACCGTGCTCCAGCAGCTCCTGAAAAGAGTCTGATGCTGGTCACTATTTACCTCTTTCAGATCTTGGACTAGGTGCCACGGCTCCCGGGAAGTCTCCCCTGATTGCCTC
Organism: Geosciurus inauris; assembly: GCA_004024805.1. NCBI lineage: Eukaryota > Metazoa > Chordata > Mammalia > Rodentia > Sciuridae > Geosciurus > Geosciurus inauris. Next base: position 7,219 of record PVHX01012055.1, on the reverse strand, counting down.
CGACCAGCGGCTTCCTTTCACCCTGTCCTTCCCCTCGCCGTGGCCCCTTCTGTAGCTGATGTCACTCACCCTCTCACGTCTTACCGCTCTCACGGATGTCCACACCCCATGGTGTGGGAGACTGAGTCTTCCCCGCACAAAGTCGGACCCGCGTAGCTGGCAAAGTACCCGGATGAGAACTGGACCTCCACATATTTCTTAAATGAATAAATAGTTCTTTCTGGAACCCCGAGGCTCACAAGTGAAGGGTGGGAAATGAAGAAAGAAAAGATAAGCCCTTTTATTTGCAGTAAGACTGAGATGGGTAAGACCAAGGTCAAAGCCAACGCTGCGTCAGTTGCCTGCACAGGCCTCTCTTCAGAGCAGCGCGGAGGGTGCTGTGCAGCTTGGCCATGTGATGGTCTCCCTGCACCTTCAGCTCCGGCTGCTTCGGGCTGCCCCACTGAGCCGGCTCCTTCTTCTGTGCCGCGTGCACCAGCTCTGAGCTCAGGAATGGTGCGCTGGTGCCAGGTGAGGGGACTGGAAGGCGCCCACTGCGACTCTAGCCAGGACCAAGTCCCTCCAGGGCCTGGGGCTCCGTCTTCTTTCCATCCTCCATTTCCTCCACCCCTCCCTCGGCTCCTCCACCAGCCTGTGAGCTTTTGAGGGCCTGTCTCTGCCCGGGTCACCTTTGCATCCGGCTCCTGCTTTCATCCGCAGTCACCTGTCACTCGATCACCAACCCCAAGCCATGCTGAATTCTCCTCCACCGTAGGGACTAGGGAAGGTGGTTGCTGCCCTGAGTTTTCTCTTCTTTCTGCTTGGGGACCTCTGCATATAAGACTCGTCCCGTCTTTTCACACACTTTTCTAGGTTCAGATATAATGCCTGCCTCTCACAGAGGCCTTTCCTGGACACTATCTGTTTTCCCTTATTATATTTTCCTGTTGACACTTTCACAATTGGGAACCGTCTGACTTCTTAGCAGTTTAACATGAGAAGCCCAGGGCTGGGTGGTGCCCGTGTTCTCTCCTTTCTTTAGCTCCTCGTGCTGATCCTCAGATGGCTAGCAGGCCCGCGGTGTCTGCTAAGGGGTTACAGAGAGCACAGCGCTGAGCTCAGGACCCCGGGATGGCAGGCAATCGAGGAAAGCCAGTTGAATGTATCAGAGACGCCAAGACCACCCCTGCAAAAGCTCCCATTCATTCATTCAGTCAGTCAGCAAGCATTAATTGAGCAAATATCAATGTCAAATAGGTACAGAGTCAAAATTCAGTGTTCTTACTGCAGTAAACAGAGAAGCCACGGACCCTGGCTGCCCAGGTACAAATCCTTTGGCTTCATTTTTGACTCCTCTTCCTCCTCCAGCACACACTTGAATGGCCACCCAATCCTGGCGATTCTCCCCTCGAGATTTCCCCCAGTCCGCCCATATCTTATCACCCCTACCCCGGGGCCGCAGCGCCGTCTCTCACCTGGACAGCTGCCCAACTTGCAGGGGTCTGTGCTTCTGCTTTCGCCCTGCCACGCTCTGATCCTCATGCAGCAACCATAACGTCCCACGCATGCATGAGCTGTGCCACATTCCTGCCCTGCCGAGAGCCTGCAGTGGCCGCCATCATGTCACAGTGAACCCACAGCCCAGCCCTCAAGTCCCCACGTTTCCCTTCTGCTCAGCTCCCGGACCATGTCGCCCCGCACCTCCCCGGCTCTCTCTGCTCCAGCCACACCCGCCAACGCGCTGTTCCTCACACCCTCCAGGCCTCTGTCAGGTGGCCCATGGCATTTTCTCCTCACCATGTCTGGAATGTTCTTCCTGCATAACTGAATCACGTTGCTCGAATGTCCACAGAAAGGCCCCCCAGACTGCCTTCCCTAAATAGCCTCCACCCAGGGCCGGTCAGGGCTCTTCCTTGGCCAATGCCATCTCTTTTCTTGGTGTTTATAATGGCTTGTCTTGCCCGGTTATGTCTCCGGCATTTGAAAGGGAGCATCGTGACACTGGGGTCTCCATGGATTGATTTCCACTAGGGTCCTCTTGGCAGGTGGTGCACCCAGTGAGTTGTGATGAAGGGGGAGAAGGAAGGAGGTGGGGGAGCAAGGGGTGCAGGGCAGGAGGGCAGGAGGGACAGGAGGGCGGAAATGAAGGAATAAGCAAACCACCAGGACACAGGGCCTTACACCTAGGTGCCCACGAGCTCCCTCCTGATTGCGTCCTGCTTTGCCTGTACTCTTGGAGGGAGCTCCCTCCCCCAGAGGCCCCTGTCCCCCCTCCCTTGGTCACCTCCTCTCCCTCTGACCCTGGCCACCCCCGCCCAGCCCGTGTTATAGATTAAAGCAAAGCCAAGCTGGCGGGGACTGACTGTCAAACACTCTGAGTCTCCTCAGAACAAACAGATTCAGCCAACTTTTCTGTTTGTTCTCTTCCTTTTTCTGTCCTTGCAATTTTGCAAGAGGTCACACAGAGGGACTGTCAACAGCTCCTTCACGCCCAGAAAGAAGGTCCAGGGTTTTACCATCTCAATGTCGCCAGGGCAGGAACACACACACACAAGCTGCTGTTTGTCCTCCAACAGGTTTGGCGTTTCCCCTGTGGAGAGGAGAGATGACACAGAAGGCCCCTCTGCCCTAATTGGACATGAAAATCAGTCTGGATCAACAGAAACCTGTGACTTGCACTGTGTGATCTCTTCCTGGGGGTGGGTGAGGACTGAAGGCGCTGAGGAATTTTGTTTTTTACTTTGATTTTAGATTTAAAGCCATCCATGTGTTTTCTATAACAAAGAGAAAGTCCCCAAGTCCCTAATGAAACTTTTATTTAGGAAACAATGACCGTGCGCTGCTGTGTCCTGCAAACATATATTCACTCAACAAACACTTATTGTGTGCCCTCTATGTGCCAGACACTGCCCTAGGTTTGGGGACATGCTATGCTGAATGCCCTTGACATTCTAGAAAGTTTCTGATTGCAGCCAAAAATCAAAGAACGGTCCGTTGTGGAAGGCAAGGGGCGGGGGTCCTGACCACACCTGTCATTTCACATAAACTTTGGAGGGATCATCCTAGGCCTTGCCTTCTGTGGCTTAATTTTCTTTATTTAAAAATGCATCTCAGCTGTTCAGGCACAGTGATGTGGGGCTATGGTCCCAGTTACACGGGAGGGTGGCTTGAGCCTGGGAGTTCAAGACCAGCCTGGGCAACACTGTGAGACCCTGTCTCAAAAAACAAAACAAGTATCTTGAACACCTTATCAGCCTGTAGGGTTCTGCCTTTTGAATTTCAAAATTTGCACAGCTCCCCATTGCTTGGAGGTACCAGCGTGTACTTGAAGTTCTCTCAAGTTGGATGATTGGGTTGTTTCCAAGCTGATTTCTGGAAAACAAGGGGGTTGAGAGCAGAGGTTGCAGGAGGAGCTAAGGGTTTTGAACAATGAAGGGCTAAGCTGGTGTCTTCCCTCAGCTCCACACACTACCTCCTTCCACCTTCAAATCAAAGCAATTTCCCTACCTAAGTCACTTGGAGTTGGGGATGTTGCTGACGTTCACCTGGCATGAGGCTGTGCGCAACCTTAAGCCCTGTCTTGGTAAGTGGCAATTATCTACTTATGTCGATTTCTGCCATAAGACAGGGTCTCATCTTTCTATCACCTAGAACAGGAGTCAGGACAGAGTCCATCCTTAGTTAAGGAATGTGGAGGAAGACATTAATTAAAGAATAGAGGAGAAATAAGAACGTGAATGGACAGGTGTCGGGGGATGAATGAAGTTATAGGCAGGTGGATGGAAGGATGGAGGCAGGATTCATGAATATAGGGATTGAAGGATGGATAGATGATAGATACACAAAACATATGAAAGAATGGAGCTGTGGTGTCGCTCAGTGGCAAAGTGCCAGGCTAGCCTATGTCAGGCCCTGGGTTCATTCCGCAGTGTTGAAAAAATAAAAAGGAAGGATGAATAAAGAAGTTCAGGCATGCCAAGTGTGGTGGCGCACACCTGTCATCCCAGCAGGAGGCTGGGCAGGGAGGCTGAGGGAGGCTGAGGCAGGAGGATCGTGGATTCAAAGCCAGCCTCAGCCACTTAGCGAGGTCCTAAGCAACTCAGTGAGACCCTGTCTCTACATGAAATACAAAATAGGGCTGGGGATGTGGCTCAGTGGTCAAGCACTCCTGAGTTAAATCCCTGGTGCCCCCTACCCCCCCAAAAAAAGTGTAGACATGAATGAGTGGATGAGTAGAAGGTGGATGAATGGCCGCTGACCGTCCAAATGCAGATAGTTCACAAAAGACAAAGATGATGTCTCGGCAAACTAGTTAACTGGTCAGTGGAGAATTCTCCCATGAGGCTCCCTTTAGTGAACACTGAAACACAGCAGGTCCGTTGCACCCTGCTTACGAAAGGCACACACGAGTGTGCTAAGTGAACACACCTGGGGCTCATCCCAGGTCTTGTCGCCTCGTGCACTGAGGGGTTCCAACAGATGTCACCATGGGCGTGATGCATGCAGGAAGAGGTTCCAGGGCTCTTGGGGTCAGATAGGATTCGCCCCTGCCTCCCAGCCTCTAAAGCAGAGGGTGTGTCAGGCCAGGAGCGTCTAATAAGCCCTTTGGGCTTAGAAAACCACTACCTAAGACTGCCATCTACATCGATCCACTTGTCCTGTCCAGAGTGTTGAAATGTCATAGCCACCACCACTGAGGGACAAAAAGCCCCGCAGGCCTCTGTAGGTGGCACGAAAACCATTTTTCCAAAAATAACAGAGATTAACAAGTCACTCCACGGTGGATCAGTGCTTCGCCAGGCTTCTGCCCCAGCTTGTCTGTCAAACCCCTTTGACCTGACCAGGGTGCCCCTTGGTCTCCTGATCCCTCGGCCCAGCCCCCAAAGGCCATCAGTTAAACAAACCTCCTCGGGCGCCATCAAAGTATCTTCCACAGCAAACAAGCTTGGCCCTAGCGAAGCCAGCAGCAAGGATGGCCAGGAGATTAAGCCAGCATGTTCATCTCCAGCTTGTCGCCTGATGCTGTCTTTGAGAGACAGCAATCAGCACAGGGATCTACCTGCCTGAGAAGAGAGGGGCAAGTGGTATTCACCCAGCACCTACCTGTGCCAGGTGTTAGGCTGGGCTCTGTACAAGGAGGTAGAGACAATTTCCAGCTGAGACTCAGAGAGGTGAAGAGGCTTACCCAAGGTCACACAGCTAACAGAGAATGAGGATTTGAGGTTAGTCTGCATTTTTCCTGAGCCTTTTTTTTGGTACTGGAGATTGAACTCAGGGGCACTTGACCACTGAGCCACATCCCCAGCCCTATTCTGTGTTTTATGTAGAGACAGGGTCTCACTGAGTTGCTTAGTGCCTCGCCGTTGTTGAGATTGGCTTTGAACTCGTGATTCTCCTGTCTCAGCCTCCCAAAGTGCTGGGGGGGAAAATATATTGCAACTTGTAGTGGAAAGAGCAAATAATGAAACTCGTTCCCCAATTCGATGTCCTCACGATAGAAAGTCCTAAACATAAAGAGCTGTGAATACATTTTTTGGTGTCAAAATAAGAAATGTGTTAAAGAAAGAGGGTTTCCACAACCCAGTGGAAAGAGAGAAGGAAAAGGGACCATTGTTGAGTACCCCTTTGGGCCAGAAGCTCCTGAGGAGGAGCCCAAGCCCAGGGAGGCCCTATACACGTGCAGCTTGCAGTTCAATAAGAAAAAGAGCTCCCAAGAAAGACTCTCACGAACTGATCGGCAATTGCAAATGCTGAAAGGAAGTCGGGGAACCATGTTGGGACACAACAGGAAGTCCCCAAGATATCTAGGTTGCAAAAAAGGGCTTCCAGTAGGAAGGGACATTGGAACTGAGATTGGAAACACAGGTAGACATCAGTCAGATAAAGGCACGTGGAAAGATCTTTTCAGGAAGAGAAGTGCAAAGGTCCAAGCATCATGTGGTGTCTGAGTGTGAGCGGAAGCCAGGGGGGCAGGAGCAGAGACAGAAAGAGCGGTCACATGAGAAAAGATGGGAGTTCTTCAGAAACAGCACGTGGGGCTCAGCAGGCCCTTGAAATGGACAAAGAAACACGCAATCCAGGACCCTCCATAAGGAAAAATGTTGCTCCAGTGGCCGAGAGCACTGTTAACAGGTGACCTTCAGCCATCGGGCCCTTCCAGGATTCCCCCAGCAGCACAGCCTAACCCAAGTCACACCCCTCCTGAGGGACTCACTCTATTGACTGATCCATGTGGGAACTAAAGGTCTGGCCAACGCAGCCCAGTGTGGGAGGATTCTGGAGCGCCTCTGGTTCCAGAGTTCACCATGCAGTTGGCTAAGGCTGTTGCCAGGCCTCTCTCTCAGCTTATCTCCTCCCAGGCCCACACCGGCCCCTTCCCTCCTGTCTACAAGGGTGGATCCCGAGAGCACACCTGAGACCCGGTCCCAAGCACTGGAGTCTGTGCTACAGTCGGTTCTCAGAAAAGCCCGTCATGTGAGGACACGCTAAGGAGCTCAACTTATGCAGTGAGGGCAGGGAGACCCCAACGGAGGTCTCAAAGCAGAAAGGAATGGGGCTCCATTTGCATTTTTCAAGGTGGACATTCACGCTTCCTTTCTGCTGTCCCTAAGTCTCCCACCATCCCTCACCCTAGACCCTGGTGCACTCCCCAAACAGAAGAAGAGAGAGGGCAAAGGGTGTATGTCTCCTGGTCCCAACTAAGGCTTAAGACCATCTATGTCTGAAGCCTGGCCAAGCCAGGTCCTGGACTTGCCAAGCACAGAGAAGTCACTTTCCCATAGTCGGCCCCGTGGAGCTAGGAGTTCACCAGCAGTAATGAGCCCACCCCCAGCTGCCCACCTTTCTCTCCATCTGCCTGCCTTTCCTAGCTAAGCCTGGCACACCCTCACCCACCCAGGCATGTAAAATCATTTTGATGCCTCCCCGCATCCTCCACTAGTTGGTCACAAGACCTGTCTTGGGAAAGCATTGCAATCTCCCTTGCGTAAAGGTACCACAAGAGAGCTTGCTCCAGCAGAGCGCTCACCCACGCCAGGCACTGCGGAAGAGGAGTTTTATATGAATTACCAGTTGGAAGTGTCACAGGGGGCTGGGGACATAGCATGACCGGAAGCCCCACGTTCCATCCCCGTGTGCCAAAAGAATACTACACGTTGCAATGACTGTTTTACATGAATTATTTCATTTGACCCTCAATCAACTTTGGGACATGAATGAGTGCCATTATTTGACCTGTTTT